>JAULJZ010201083.1:0-43690 GCA_032270985.1 Heliamphora pulchella
TTTTTATCGAGCTGCCTACGTACCCCTTTTGCTAGGGATCAGACCAGAACGTAGTTCATGGGGCAAAATGCAAAGATGTAATGACAAGAAGCATGATGTGGATGCTAACATGAATAAATGCTAACATGATGCAGACATTTACATTGCAATGCAGATATAATGCACGAAGGTTTTGATGTCATAACACAGATCGAGAAGAGGATCAACCAGTTTTAGGTCGTGAAAGGATCGAGGAGTCAGTTTTAGGTCATGAAGAGGAGCGACGAGTCAGTTTATGGCCATGAGGAGGATCGATGAGTCAGTTTATGGTCATGAGGAGGACCGACGAGTCAGTTTTAGGGTGATGAGGCGGACTGACGAATCAGTTTAGGGTCATGAGGGGGACCAACGAGTCAGTTTATGATCATGAAAAGGACCAATGAGTCAGTTTATGGTCATGAAAAGGACCGACGAGTCAGTTTATGGTCACGAGGAGGATCGACAGGTCAGTTTATGGTCATGAGGAGGACCGAAGAGTCAGCTTAGGGTCGTGAGGAGGACTGACGAGTAGTTTCGGGTGGTGAGGAGGACCAACGAGTCAGTTTATGGTCATGAGGAGGACTGATGAGTCAGTTTAAGGTCATAAGGAGGACCGATGAGTCAATTTATGGTCATGAGAAGGACCGATGAGTCAATTTATGGTCATAAGGAGGACCGACGAGTCAGTTTATGGTCATGAGGAGGACCGACGAGTCAAGCATCAAATGTTAAGTCAAGATCTAAGAATGCGGGGCTTAGAATTAGGTTTATCGAAAGCGAGATTGAAATACTCAGAAGCCAAGCCATCGCTGAGAATTTTGATTTATCGGAAAGAAAAATTGTGCGTTAAGATCTAAAAAAATCAAAACGAGGCACAATATAAAAGCCAAGTTATGGCTTAAAAATTAAATTTATCGAAAATTATAACTGTGAATAAATAGGTCGAGTTAGGACCTAAAAGCTCGGAATGAGGTACGGGATAAAAAGCCAAGTTTAAAATCAGATTTGCTGAAAAGGAATCATCGCAAAGAGTAACAAGGTTTTAAAATTATTATTTGCTAAACAAACACATTTTTGGAAATGCACAAAAATAACTCACCATGAGGAGAATTTATTTGTGTATTTTTATTTATTATCTTTATCTCTTTTTTATATTTTTATTAATATTTTTACTGCTACAAAATTTTTATTTTTATTTATTTAGATCATTTTTGCTAGTAGGGTGCGCACAAAAATACCTGACATACTAAAAGGAATTAAGAAAAATAATAAATAAAGTAATAAAAAAAAACACAACACACGCCCAAACGGTCACTTAAGAAACTCAAAACACTATAATGAAACACTGTCATGACGTGACCCTTGGCAACCTGGCGGTAGCCAAGCCTAAACCCTTCTGACATGACGGCCGCTGGGTAAAAACCCTTTGAACTTGGCGGTCGTCGTGTGGCATTTCAGGAAATCGGTAGTCGCTTACTTTGTAGTTGGCGACCGCCAACTCCAGGCGCGCATCCGGCCCTTTAAGGGGCGTGAGCATGGCCCATTCTGCACTTTCCTCTCTCTCTCTAACTCTCTTGTTCTCTCACGACTTTTCCCCACTTCTCCTTTGCTTTCTCGCTTTTTCTTGCTTTTTCTTGCTTTCCATCGTTCGTGCCTCTTTGCTTCCACTTTCATACGATGTTTACCCTTTTGTTTGTGATCCCATTCCTCTTCATGGCGGGCCAAGGCCATGGAGACGACGACCTTGGAGCATGACGGGGCCCCTCTGCTACTGAGGGTTCTTCCATGGGTGTCCCTCCTGCCAGCGGGGGCACTTCCACACAGCCCACTGCTGCGATGGATACCCTTGTTCTTGAAGCGGAGCGTGCCTCCCGCCATGTTGCTGAGGAGGAGGCGCGAGCAGCCGCTGAGACGCAAGCGGCTGCTGATGCTGCTACAGAGGCTATGATGGCTACCTTCTTGGACTTCGGCGCTGGAGAGGGTCATCCAGCACCCTTTGACCCTCATACGTATGCTCCTCTGCCTCATCGCGTAGTTCCGCGTGGGATGAGACGCTACGAGCCTTCGGATGATGCGGTTGTTGTCGATGTTCTTCTGCGAGAGCCTGACCACCACATGTCTGGTCGACACCCATCTGTAAGTATCCTATCCCTACTGTTTCAATACCAAAGCATGAAATATCTCAAACGTAGACGCATGCGTAGGATCCTCATATGATAATGTGATTTCATGATGATGACTGGTGATGATGATGATATTGATGATTTATTTTGACGTGTTTGATGAGTGATGTGAATGATGATTGATGGGACTTGAACCTAGTTTAGGTACTATTGCAATGGCCATTAAAACAGTAGGGACACTAGAATTTTTGAACAAACAGTAGGAGGTGCAATTATTTTAAAGTTTAGAGTGGCTTGAATTTTTTTTATTTCTAGGAAAATCATAAAAATTAAGGAGGAGAATTTCTGTTTTTATTTTTGGAGCATGAAAATTAGAGGGGTAATTTTTATCAAAAATTATAAAATTAGAAGTTTAAGCGATACTTCAAGAACTTTAGGAAAATTTTCCAAAAATCCTAGAAAATTTTGGGAAACATTTTTAGAAAATCATGGGAAATTCTCGGAGATTTTAAGAAAAATCTTAAAAAACATAGAAAAATTTTTAGAAAGTCCTAGGGAATTTGGAAAACCTTTTAGAAAATCTTGAAAATTTTTGGAAAACCCTAAAAAAAAAAAATTAAGGAGGAATTTTAAGAAGATGTTTTAGAAAAATCTAAAAATTTTGAGAAAAATTTTAAGAAAATGTTAAAAAATCTTAAAAAATTTGTGAAAAATCTTAGAAAATCCTAAGAATTTTGAGGAAAATTTTGAGAAAATTGTTAGAAAATCCTAGAAATTTTGCGAAAAATCTTAGAAAATCCTAAGAATTTTGAAGAAAATTTTGAGAAAATTCTAGAAATTTTGTGAAAAATCTTAGAAAATCCTAAGAATTTTGAAATTTTTTTTGAGAAAATTGTTAGAAAATTCTAGAAATTTTTTGAAAAATCTTAAAAAATTCTAAGAATTTTGAAGAAAATTTTGAGAAAATTGTTAGAAAATTCTAGAAATTTTGCGAAAAATCTTAAGCAAATTCTAAGAATTTTGAAGAAAATTTTGAGAAAATTGTTAGAAAATTCTAGAAATTTTGTGAAAAATCTTAGAAAATCATAAAAATTTTGAAGAAAATTTTGAGAAAATTGTTTGAAAATCCAAGAAATTTTGCGAAAAATCTTAATCAAATGCTAAGAATTTTAAAGAAAATTTTGTTAGAAAATCCTAGAAATTTTGTGAAAAATCTTAGAAAATCCTAAGAATTTTGAAGAAAATTTTGAGAAAATTGTTAGAAAATCCTAAAAATTTTGGAAAAAATCTTAAGCAAATGCTAAGAATTTTGAACAAAATTTTGAGAAAATTGTTAGAAAGTTGTAGAAATTTTGTAAAATATCTTAAGCAAATGCTAGAAAATCTCTGAGATTTTAGGAAGATTTTTTTTTAATTTTTATTTTATTATTTTATTTTTTAATAATTTTTTTAAAATTTTTTATTTTCTTGTTATTTATTTTTTGTATTTTTTTATTTTATTTTATTTTTTGTTATGATTGGGGAAAATTTTCAAAGATTCTTAGAAAATTAATCCAAAAAGGTTAGGGTAAAAGGGGCAAAACACAAATGCCAAAGGAAAGGGAGATTTTTTTTTATACTTGGGAAGAATATTAACATAGAATGATCGAGATTTGCCTAGTGCACTAGGGTTTAGAGTTACTAGGATGTGCACAAATCACGAACCTAGGGTTAGGGTGCCTAGTTTTCTAGGGCTTGAAAGGACCGAAGGAACCTAGGTTTTGTTTTCAGTTGCTTTCCTGTACTTTGCTTGCTCGATCTGTCATTTATGTGTTCTCTATCTGTCTTCTCTTTACAGGCGGGTCACTACGTCTGAGGCTTCGGCGGTTTTGCCTCCGGGATGGTGTTGGAGTGGTTTGATGCCCTCCTTGCTCCTAACCGGGCTTACATCGATGCCTCTAGCTTTACTCGCTTCATACCCCTACTGGGTAGGACGAGTAATGATCGGGTATGACTGACAGCCCTGGCCGAGCAGTGGTTGGATACCACCAACACCTTTCATTTCACCACCTTCAAGGCTACTATGACCCCTCTGGACTTTGCCCTTATTACTGGCATCCGGGTTGGAGGAGCCCCCATCCCATTTGATCCGTCTATATCCCAGTCAACCGAACCACTACTGTACTTCCTCGGGGCTGTCCCCGTGCAGATGGACCGGGATCAAGTCAGATACATTTGGTTCTTCGATCGCTTCTCACACTTCCAGTGCACTGAGCCTTGCCACTACGAGTGGGTCGCCTGAGGCTTTTTTATGTATATGTTCGGTACCTCCTTATTTTCAAACAAGGAGAATACCGTTCACTTACATTACTTGGGCGGCCTGGTTCGTTTTAATCGGGTCACTTCGTACGACTGGGGTGGCGCTGCTCTGGATACTCTTCACAATTTCGTGAGGACACTGACCTGATTCCTTTAGGAGCTCAGCATTGGAGGATACTGGAGGGTCTAGGAGCTATGATTTAGTCTCTACAGTTCTTTATCTATTTCTTGTCATCTGCTATTTCTGCTTGCTGACATCTTCTTCTTTACAGTTGTGGACCTACGAGTTCCTCGGGCTTCATATCCCGACGAACTCTATGGTAGACCCTTTAGTTTATTCCCCGAGAAGCCTGGTGGTCCCGAGGGCTGAAGGGGAAGAAGGCCAGAGGGAAGGACCTTGACCGATTCTAGGTATCTTTAGACCGGCTGACCCCTGACCAGGTATCTTTTCTTACTATTCAATATTATGCTGCTTACTGTGCTGTTCACCGTATTGCACCGCACTGTCCTTTATTCTGCTCGTTGTACTATACTATACTGCACTAGGCACTGATTACTGCACACTGTTCATCATACTATATGTCTTACTGTTCTTTGCATTGTATTGTATTTTGAACTGTTGCAGGTTCACTGGGGCATTTGGAGAGGGGTAGAGGATCAGGCCGGCGTAGATCTGATGCGCAGCTGGGATCTCACCTCGAGGCAGGTCCTGCCGGAGTGCCCATTCGGTAGGGAGTATTCCCTCTAGTTCGTACGTGCCGGACTGATCATCTAGTCAGAGGTGATCAAGGCCAAGCGATTGGAAAACCACTCGCTCACCATCCTAGGGTCATGCCTGTGTTCCATTTTAACACTTCTAGGGTAAGAAAAACTGAACAAGGTGAAGAACGAAAACCCGGGTAAGAACCCGAAGGCAAAAAAAAAACTAATCTAATCAAAGGACAATAGGAAATTCGGGCCGAATCCAGGGGAAGAACTAGTCTAATCCGAACAGACAATCCTAACAATATACAGTTAAAACATCCAATAAAGAAAAATACATAATCCTACTAGGGTTAGCAGCACCTAATTGGGGGGGTCTAAACTCACTATATGCAAAAGGCCATTTTTGGTCAATTGAAAAGGATACTTTCTGAATAAAGTCGGGTACATACCTCCTATGCAGAACATAGTCAAACAGTACGCCCGAACTCTTTTACTGCACCTATGATAGCGTACAGTCAGTAAGGGTTGCCCATCTTCCCAATAATTCCCAAAACGGATTAACGTTCAGGGCATCGGGTTGACCATGCAAGGGGCGTTGAAGAATAATGCATATGCGCGTGAAAATGCAAATGAGAAATTTCATTAAAAACCAATGATGCTTTTGAGTCTAGCCCTCTTATTTGATTTAGAAACCAGTTCCCAGCGGAGTCGCCAGAAAATACTGTGGCGTTGGAATTTTGGAGTTTTGAAAAATGGTCAAAAATATAGAAATTCAAAGGTATTTTAAAAATATTTTAAGACCTTGAAAACCAACCTTTGAAAACCCCCCCTTTTTTTTATTGAAAATAGAGTCACCACTTAATTTTTTAGAAAAAGTAAGAAAAATAAAAATTGGTTACTGATCTTGAAAACATTAACCAGAGAAAGAGGGTTCAGGGGTTAAGGTACGAATCGGGGTAGGTGTTAGGTATCCCGTTCTCCCAACCATAAGGTTGACCTATACTAATCATCATTGGTTCGTTAATAGAATTTCTTAAATGTATGCACATAAAGAAAATGGAGGCAAAGAGAGAACATCCAAAATCAAATATAGAAAATACATAAAATATGTACATAACATTCCGAAACAAATAAGTGTCAAAATAAAAATCCTAAATCCTATCGCATGCAATTTCTATCTAAATGATACATGAAGCACACCCGCATATAATTGCACAAAAATAACCTAAACTATCATGGTTTGCATAAAAAAACAAAATATAGTTGAACATGTTAAAATTAGTTGAACATGAATTATTGGTGAAATAAACTAAATTATTCTAAACATGCATTTTGGAGAGAATAACCAAAACATGTAGCAATATTAACATGATGAATTAGTAAAAAAAAGGAGAAATGCAAAGTAAAATATGCATAAAGAAGGACTCCTAAAAGAAAGTTTATAAAAAGAAACTTATGAAAAGGGTTTTAGAAAATATTATACTAAAAAAAAAGATTTTAACTATTTACATTTTAAAGGAGACAAAAAATAAAGGGAAGAAAATAAAATTATACCTAAAAATAAAATCTAGCATAAAAGACTTTTTATGATTTTTTGGGTTTAATAAAAAAAGAAGATAAGATGAGATAAAATATTATGAAAATAAGATAAAGATTTAAAAGAAAGAAAATGGAGTCTTAAAAGAAAAAAAAAAGGTACTAATATTAAAAGAAAAGGAATGTTAAATGGAATTTTATTAAAACTAAGAGAATAAAATACTAGAAATGGAAATTATACTAATAGTGAAAGAAAAGAAAAGAAAATAGAAAATAAAAGTTAGAAAAGAAATATTAAGCTAAAAGAAAAATAAAATGGAACATTAGTATTAAAAAAAATAAAGTTGACAATAAAAAAAGATAAAATGCTATACTAAAAGAAAATGCTAGAAAAATGAATTAATATAACAAGACCACTAGAGCATTAAACTAATGAAGAAAATTGTGCGTTAAAAAGAAATTACATTAATGCTAGAAAAAAATAAACATTTAAAAAAACAGAAATGGACCATTAAACTAATTATTACAAAAAAATGAAATAAAATGTTATTGAAATAAAATTTAGACTAAAAAGAAAATTAAATTCTAGAACATTAAATTGATGTAAAGGAAAGAAAAATAAATAAAATACTAGAATTTAAATAAATGTAATATTGACAATTACAACTGTTTTTATGTAAGTGCCTTAATTAGAACAATTAACAACATTAACAAATTGTAATTGCTAGGAATGTTGACATTATTTAATGATTTGATTAAACTTAATTCAAATAAGCAAAGAAATAAACAAGTAAGCTAAATGAAAGAAAATGCTAGAACATAAATAAATAAGGCAATTAATAAGTAAAGCAAGAATGCAATGAAATGAAATATATGAATTAAAATTGAATTTTTAACCCAATCACTCCAAGAGAGAGAAAATAGAGTTAGAAGGATCGGGGGATCTAAACGAGGTACCTAGATTCGCAGGGAATCCTCAAGTCGGGAATGTGCTTCAATGGGCCAATCCTCGGGTGGTGATCCAAGCAAGACTTCACCATCGGTCGAAGGTTCGGTAGCGTTTCGACGTCGGAGCTCGGGATCGCTTGCTATATCGGCAGAGTCTCTCTCACTCCAAATTAGTACTGAAAACGTACGCTGGTTTACGGTATTTATAGAATTCTTCAATCAATGAGACGTTGCCATGTTTTGGGACACGTCAGGCTATTTGGAGTTGGCGGTCTCCACAATGCAAGTTGGCGGTCACCATGTTTTTGAAAGGTTCCACAAAATTCTTTGGCGGTCGCCACATTGGAAGTTGGTGGTCGCCATGATAAAAGGTGGCGGTCGCCACTTTTGGTTAGGGTTTCCACAAATTTCTATGGTGGTCGCCACAATTAGAGTTAGCGGTCGCCTTACTTGGGCAGCAAGTTTTGATGGTTCGTCAAAATTTCATTGGTTTAAAGGTTTCGGGTTCAAATATCGAGCTTGGATCACTTCCCGAGGATGGTATTGAGGCACTATTCACCTGTTTTCATCATCGAATTCGTCTAAGATTAGGCGGGGTCAAATTGGGGTGTCTACAGTATCCAACTCCGATAGAGCCCATTCCCCAGGCACAACTTACGGACCACAACACGGATACTAATTCATAGCTACTTCCATCTCCCCAAAAATAACCAGACTAAGAATCAACCCACGATCCCGATCACGATATCCAGATCATCCGCTACACTAAGGCTTCAACTCTCAAACCTCATCCGCACACACGCGAACTCCATCAATCCTCATACCTCATGCAACACATCTCGTTGCGCCAAGATCTCACTTCACAAGGTTGCATTTCACTAACCTAACTCTCACTAGGCAAACCACAACTATATCACAGCCTCGAGCCCACTATCTAAGCAACTCACATGGGAAGCGCACGACATCAAATGAAGGAGACCCACTATTGAGACTTCTCATCCAAAGTCACTAATAACTCCCACGACCATGCAGGCGCCTCTCACACTTTCGGTCTTCGAGTACATACATGTCGCCGACACCTTAACACATGGTTTCTCGTCTATCGCTTCAGGCCATTCAAGCTACACAGTGCATTGCTGAATCTTATTACTCCGCACTTCGTTCTCCTGAACAAACAACATACCTACCTTTGAACCTAAGGTCGAACAGAATTACCTCCATACATATCACATTCAGGATAACACTATTTCGGCACTAGGCTAACCACATTATCAAACCTTTGTACGTTCCTTTCAAACCTCATGCACCCAGCACGGTACCCAATCACAATCTCTTAGCCACAAGGATAACTACTAAACCAAGGACTTACATTCTCGTAAGAATCCCACATAACTAATACTTGAGCATTTTACCACACAAATAACTCAATCATTGAACTCCCTTAGGATCTTTCTCTCTCATTGAGAGTCAAAGTTATTGACATCCCGCGCAAATCAAATTACATTTACAAAAACATTACCCAAACGCTCGAGTTCACAAAGTAAAGCAAACGGACTCATCAAGAAACCACGGATAAACGGACCCACACTCCTACGATCCCAATGCTTTATTCACTTAAGAATGAGTATATTTCTCGTCACATTAGATCCTCATACTCAGATCTTCACTTAAGAATTTCAGCCGTTGTTCACTCCTTCACCTCCTAATGATGCATCTCACGTGTCTTCAAGATTCTCGATGTCTATCCACCAAAGTACAATACTACACATACTCGCACCACTTTAGAACACCTCCTTATGGGTCACATCACTCCTACCCGATTCCCAGAAGGTAGGTAATAACCAAACATGTATACAAAACCACGTCATAGTCTCGAGCTCATAACTCTGGTACACCCATCGAAACACAAAATGTTAACCAGTAATACAGGTCTCTTATGCCACTTTACTAGTACCATCGGCACATAGCTATCCAAACATGAAAGTAACTACACGCCACACGAATGAAACGAACCTCGCATACCAACTCTAAACCAAAGGCTCCACCCTATCACTCCCCCTTTAAGGGCAACACAACACCACCACTTCTAGACTTTAAGCCAAATACCAACCACAACCATCATCCTCTTAAGGAATCCCTGTCCATCCACACATTGCCCTAAAATGACCGAGTCAACTGCTCCGACAATATCTACCACATGCCCTTCAAATCTCACATACTCACATTCACATTCTCACCCTACACCATTTGTCCCGCATAGTCTCCTCATCTAGGAAACGACAACCCAAGTCATAAAACTCTATTTCGTTAAACTTCACAAACAACCTCGAATCATCATTCACCACATCACAACTATTACCAATATATATTTTCCCCATACATACATGGATATCATTCGAGAACCTATCCCTCGACAACATCTCCAACCCACATACTCATTATCGCACAACCCCCAACTCCTATCAAAAGATGTTACTTAACAATACGCCTTCAAAGAAACTCACCGGTCATCCATAGACTTTCAAAACTATCTGCCATCACGATAGCTACTAACAACACCTCACAGGGTAAGGGACACCTCAAACACAGTCTAAGCTCAGACTTTCTAATACACCTTCGGCCAGAGATTATTACGCTCCCGTCCACTATGCTCCTGTCCATACCCAATCTCGGGGCACACGGCTCATGACATAGTACGGCTCAAGACATAGCACGGCTCTTGACGTACATAATCCTCAACACGCCCAAAACCACACTTCATATCCAACCACAACAAACAACCTTCAAAAGGTTTTAAACACCCTTCCATGCTCATTCATCAAGCTAATAGTGGCACAACACACAACGGGCAACTACTACACCCATCCCAATTCACAGAGACATGACATACACTAAATAATTAGTGCTCATCTTACAAGCTTACACCCACCACAATCGCTGACCACCGGGTCACACTCTCAAATCGCATATCATCATCCGGATCACACTCGTCTTATCCCCACGGGTATAACTCTTATAACAAGGCGATACAACTCCAACTAGGTTAAACTTAACTTAACCTTTTAAGACAAAGCTACACCCTACCCGCCACCTAACCACAACACATCAACACATATTCATAGACTGAGGGAAAGCTACAAGTAACGTGACAATCTAGGTAACTAATTCAGATTTCTCATAGAAAGAACGTCAGCCAAACGCATTTCTATTTCGAACCCCAATGTAGTTGACCGGACGCCAAATAGCATGCCACATCACCCTAAGATTCAACCCTCCATGCTCATATAAACACATAACATGCGCAACACAATTCAATCGCAAACCCATGCAAGCACACAAATCATGCCGTGTAGTGGTGCCTAATCTCATAAAAAAGTCACACCTATAGTCATCGTTATTCCCACGGCTCCTAGGTATTCGAACCTAGGACTCTGATACCATTTGTAACATCCCGAACCCCGGGAACCCATGGACACAACCCAAATTATCTCGCATGAAAGCTATCAACAATGACTTCCTTAAGAACAACACTTTCTTTCCTTTAAGCAATCATAAATAAAACATTTTATTCTAACGATATTTATATGTGCCACAAAGGCTAAACAAAAATTTCAACTTTCAAGAGTTCATTTACAGTACTTATATTATTACAATTATCCACTTCACATTCTGTACAATCATAATGTAAATACAAAAGAAATATTAAATCTTTTCTCTTAGCCTTTTTTCCACGTGCATCCTCTGCCCTTATATTGTCCTGGATCCTCGAAACCTAAAATTATTTTGTATACATACATGAGCCGAAGCTCGTAGGATGAAGGCTAACTCTATGCTAAGTATGATTTGTGAGGTGTGATGGATGCAACCGGAATAAACATACAAGTTCTATAAATTCGTTATTTATTTCCATGCACGCCAAGTTATTCATTCATGAAACATTTTTTCAAATATTCCCTTCTTTCACATTTATTCTCAATACCCAGTTTTTCACAAAAACCAAATCACATTTTCATTACCTGGTTTATCACCAAAACCAAATCACATTTTTATTACCCGGTTTATCACAAAATCGTATCATAACAATGAACCGGCATCGGGCGTAGCTTACAGAAATCTCTCCTTATTCTCCTAATAGGTTACGCGAAGCCATTGGGTAATAGACAGCTCTATAACTCACCACGATGCAACACCGCATTTCGGGGGCTAACCCGTGGGCATGTGGTCCCCATCTTGTGCAAGTTTTCGGTCTTTCACTGCAGACCCACCAGGCCAACTTAATCCATATCAATTCATACTATTCATTATTCCCGATACAATCATTTTTTAAGAAAACCCGGGAGTCCAACCCCACAACCGGTTCCTCTTCCAATCATTTTCAAATATTCTCATATTGATTCACATTTCAAATTTCTTGCTTCATTGTCAAATCACATTCCATATGAGTGTTCAACTTTCTTTTTCATAGCTCATACATCATGCATCATCACATCAATATGTAAGTTTTCATAATTCTCATATTATAGAGATACTTCATAACATATTAACATAAAACTAATTCAATAGCAATCATGCTATTGGAAAAGGAAGCACCCATCATATGTACATAGAAATAAGTTTAAAACCCATTTATTCTCTTCCAAAAACTTGGAATTTTATGTAATAATCATGCCAAACCCCACTTCACATTCCAAACTCGCCAGAGTTTAGTTTATTGTTATCATTCTTCTTATTAATGTTATTATTCTTTTCCTTTCAAAAAGAATCAAGCAACACGTTTAAAATCTTTCAAAGGGGCCCAATCGAGGGTTTAATTAATGTAAAAGAGTATTCTAGAAAACTAGGGCTAAGGTAACCAAGGTCCAAACCTTCAAACAAAACATCAAAAATTTTAAAAAGGTCTAGACCGCTCGAGCGGTCTCTCACATGCACCAAAGAATCGAGAGTATCAAAAGGCCGCCTGATAGACCGCTCGAGCGGTCTATCGATCGGTCGTGCTCTTGATTCTTTTTCAAGCCAAAGAAATTTGGTTTTTAACACCGAAAAGATTTTTAGTACCTTTCACCATATTTTTAGCACAAAAATAACCTTTAAAAAGGAAGAAAAGTCATTTCGAAAATCTCCCTCAGGCAACAAGAGTATGTTTGAAGCAAAAACCAAGCAAAACCTTTAACTTTTAAAACAATTGTTTACTATTTATTGAAAAATCCCAAAGTGTTCTCAAAATGTTGGTCACTTAAACCATATTTCGTCGAATAGCTCCAAATCTTTAAATTTAGCTAAAATACTAATATTAGTTCATAATTTACCAAATTGCCTTTCCCAAATGATAATTTAAAACTTTGATCCTCAACAAAACCCTTCAATGTAACAAACCCAAACATCCCAATTTTATTCGTTTCCCACAAATTTCATGCATCCTAAATATCACATAGGATTCACACAACTCAATTTTCTCCAATTACCTATACTCAAGTCTTAGTTTTATACATATAACATGCTAGGGTTTTCTATAAAGAAACAAAATCAACAATAATCATAACCAAACCACAAGAGAGAGTTTAGATCCTACCTTAAGGACGTTCCACCATCAAGAATCGAACCTCTAGTAAGCTCCAATCCACCAAAACTCAATAGGCACGTCATGAAGGAGCTTCCAACGAACACTTACGCTCTCCTACGATGGCTCGTGCATGGAAACGGCAAGATCTTGGCGTCCAACGAACATAAAAACCCCCAAGAACCTCCTAAAGCTAAACCCTACATCACTCATAAGCTTTAGAGAGAGGAGAGAGGAGAGAATGAGCAAATTAACCCAAAACCGAGATTTATAGCCTCTGCCGGCCACAGACCGCTCGATCGGTTTAGGACCGCTCAATCGGTCTCTACGACTGCACTTTTGGCCCGACTTTAAACAAGAATAGCTCCTTCATCCGAACTCCAAATATGGTCATTCTTGTGCTCAAACTAAAGCCCCGAAAGTCTATTTTCCAATGGTTCAAACCTCATACCAGAATTCATTTTGCACAAAACGTTATGGCCAAATTAGTGAAGGTATGACACTTTTCTTCACACACTTTTCACATATTTTTGTCCAAACATCGATTATAACCTCATATCTTTCATCTAACATACCTTTCATGTGTACCCAAACTCAAAACATCACTAAGCTCAAGTTTTAATTATTACTACCATCAACACTTAATCATTTCTAAAATAAAACGGGCCGGGGTCTCACGAAAAACATGTAAAACAGTACATGGTTCAAAAAGAAACAAAAAGGAAGACTACAGATCATTCGCCCCTCTGGCTCCTCTAGATCAACTTGTGTGACCGTATGGACCTGAAAAATATTTTCAAATCTCACACTGTGAGCTAAAAGCTCAGCAAAAATTGGAAAAACATGTAATTAAAGCTAAACATGCTAACGCAAAAAGCTATGGATATTTCGACTCACACGAGCCTAAAAAAAATAGTTTGATATATATACATACATACTACAATGCTTCATATGCAAACATCGACTCTCTAGAGCCCCATATGCAACACATGTATGTATCGACTCTTTCGAGCCCCATAAACAGTTCTACATAATCACAATGGTTCACACGCAATACATGCATCTTCTCGGGATTTTATCGAAGGAGCGCATCCCCAACTAATGCATTATTAACTAGAGTTAACACGTATCGAACCACTTTTTGTCCCTTATTAACCAGAGTTAACGTACACAACACACGCAACCCACGCAACGTACGCAACACATGCATCTTCACGAGTTTTCACCGTATGACCAATATCTGACCCTCATTATGCATCTTCACAAGTTTTCACCATAGGACCAATATCCGCCCCTCAATATGCATATTTAAAACCAGAGTTTTAATGCACAAAAACATGTACAAACCTCACGTTTCACATAACGACATCGCAAGCCACACAACTCGTCATCCAACAACTTGGGAGACCAACAAACAATAAAACAAAACTCAACCCGAAAGGTTAGCTCCAAACCTCTAAAAACTCGATTTTTACCAACATCTTCACAAAACACTATATTTTCCACAACTCGCTTTTTTAGAAAAGAGGACTACGGACCCAACCACATCATGTACACAATGATGTATAAACACCACAATTAACAAAACCACATCATCCCCAAAGACGACAACAAAACGACAACAAACCCTTAAGGCCATCACACAATGCTCCAAAACAACAAAGCAACCCCAACAGTATATCAATCAACTGAACACCCCCATCCAATCGACTGAAAAAGGCTACTGAAATTTTAAAAAATTCTCCCAAAACACAGGTCAGTCGAATAAATCTCCCAATCTAGTCAACTGAATCATCACACTATCGACTCAGTCGACTAGATCACCCAGTCCAGTCAACTGGACCATAGCGGAAACGGAACCCAAGCTTCGGGAATAGCTTTTCAACCTCAAAATCAAAGCAATCAAACTCCCTTTTGATATCCTCAGACATACGCAAGCCCAAATCTACAAAAAAAAAACACCGAAAAGAACACCTCAAAAACCCTTTTTGTCTAATCGAAAACAACCGAAAACAACCAAAAATGATTTAGGAATAAAACCCGACTTTTGAAACATAAATCAACTTTTCATGCATTTTTAAACGGTAAAAACAAATGCGATTTCACGTAGCACCCCTTGAAGACATGAGATTCTTGGATCTAACCTCATTGAGTCAAAAACTCAACGCCTCAAAAAATAAATCTCGTCAAAATGAGATTCCGTCTGGATGAACACAAAACCCTTAGTGTAGATAGCAAGGATCCGCTATTCGATTGCCAAAAACTAAGCTTGGGCCCCAAGAAAAACTAGAGAGAAGGCAAAGGTTTCGTTTGGTTTCAAATGGTTAAGAGGAAAATATCTAAGGCTAGATATTTTTAGGCCTTTCCCAAAAATATCTTTTTTTTAACTTCGCATCGCAACACCCAACGGCCCTGGGATCCAACTTAAACATGCATTTCTAAGCCCAAACATGCATAAAACGCATATAAACATGCAATTATAAAAATGGTAAACAACACATAGAAAAACACCTCAAAAATAAAAATGGGTTAGGGTCTGACAACTCTCCCCCTCTAAGAAATTTTGTCCCCAAAATGCAATATCGAATCTCAAGCCAGACACCCTCCTTCAAACACAAACAATCTCTGATGTAAACCCAGTGACACTATTTAACAACAAAAATGTTCTAGCAACTGAAACCCCAAGACTGTCGTCACACAAAGAAAACACGTCTTCAAAGAATAGATCGCCACCAAGACCACCCGCTTTGACACCACATGATTGTCTTGTTGATGTTAACAATGCCATCACTAAAGTTGACACAACGCCCATCTACGAGCAACAACACAAACACTCGGCTCCAGAGAAAAGCCCACTCAATTCACCTGGAATACCAAATATCACACTTTATCTAAACCTTCATCCTTTATTCGGTCTTCCATTACGAACCACAATTCTCACCCTAAAGCTACATTAGGTGTCACAGCATTATCCACGATAAAATTTTGCATAATTGAAGACCAGCCCAATAACACAGCCACAAAACCAACGCAGTCATCTGAACCCAGCGAGTCACTTGGATCAGATACACCATACAGATAGAACACCTCACAGGTACCCACCAACCTACACGAACTCAATCATATTTCCCGTGCAACAGCACATTACTACACAACTCAACATGTCGCCATCAAATCACTCAAACCCAAGACTTATCCGTCAAGTAACTAACCAAAACTTTCCTCTCACACTTAGCAATTTCTTCTCATATGAAACTCATCACGGCCCTTTCGTCCCAAACCCAACAATCATGTCAGTCTTGACATGTCATAGCAACCAAGGCTTCTCAAACGTCAATTCCTTCTTAACCCATACCTTATCACATTCTCGGATCACCATCCAGACAAATGATTACACCTAGACATACCACTTTCCACAGTCGATAACCACTTCTTGACTCAGTTCATAGCTCTAAACAAAACACAAACCCAAACTCATAAGACAATCCATAACACAACCTTAATTTCCAGTAACATACTCTCAGGAGGAGTCATCTACCAAAACCAAACCACTAACCATGCTTCAACTGCACCCAAACAAAACTTTGCTCTTACAAACACTCAACAGTTTAACAACCAAGGCCAACTTCATGCAGCTAACCCCAACTCACCAACGAGTTCTACTACGCATCAAGCAATCGGCACTCAACCCACAACCTTTCTTCTCAGCAACCGACAACAACTAAGCACACATCCCAGACCCAAACCATGGCCTCACCCTCTCAAAGGGTACGCAATGCATATACACAAGAAAATATAAATCATAAAATGCAACACAACGCATTAACATAAACACCAACCACATAGTCATGCTAATACTTAGCCACATATGTTCATATTAAACCAACCTCACATACCGAGGAGAACAAAAAAGAGTGACGCGTCAATTTGGATAGCCTACTTAGATTCTTTGCCAGAAAATATGTCGGCCAAACGCATTTGTAACTCGGCTTCCAAGCTTGTTAATCCAAACATTTGAAGGCAAGACTAACAAATCATAAGGTTTAACCCCTAGACTCACATATACTAAAAATTCTCAAGCTCGTAAAGCTATCATGTTCATGTTATCAAAGCATCTAAACACATACAATCAAGCACACGCAATCAACCTTACAAGGTGATGCAACCTCTTTCTATGGCTCTTAGGTATTCAAACCTAGAGCTCTGATACCAAGTTGTCATGCCTTAAACTCTGAGGCACCCGAAACACTCATAAACAACACCCAACTCGATGTTTCACTCTCAAGATAAAGAACATACATACATTAAATATAAATGCCAACAGGCTTACTGAGACGCTCTGCCCTTTGGGCACGTTGGGATATACGTAACTATAAATAAGAGATATATTCTAGTCGAGCATTTATAATTACATATGATAATTATTACATCATTAACGGTTCAGAATTTGTTCAAAATACTTAATGATTACAATCATCTAGAAAATTCAACAAAAGTTACAATATGTCATGTGAAAAATTGAACAAAAGATCAAAAAAGGGAATATCTTACGTCTTCAAGCAGCACTGTTGGGGTCGGCTGGCTCCTACCACTCTCTCCCTTCTCCAAAATCTTCTTCTTCAATGAACACTCCTTCCTCAAATGGTTCTTCTTCTTTACCTGTGGCACGAATGCCATGAGCCGGAGCCTAGAAAAAAATTTCCTAAACCGTCTAACAAACTCACAACAAAATATCCTATAATACATATCGTATAATATCCAATACAATTTTAAGAGGAAAGAGATAGACAATTTATCATTTTGGGCAAGCACATATAAGAACAATTGTGCGAGTGTGATACAGTAGCCTAACCCAACATACTTCCAGAACAATATCATGAATTCTATGCCGGGAATTATATAGTAGACTTGATAGTACATTGATCACCTGACCTATCATCGCCTCGTTGCGAAAGGTAAACCCTCACCGCGGCTACATGCCTTAGTCGTTTTAAGCAATGGCAACGACGTGGGGGCAAGTCTTTATTCAATTTTTACCCATCCTTATTCCAGGCTAATCGATCCCACATTAAGGACCAGGCTGCTCGTTAGGCATCAACCCAAAGTTTAATTAAAGCTAGTAATGAACCCACGGTGCCTAATCCCATTTTTATAATAAGCAATCTCCCAATTTAATTTCAAATATGGCAACCAGGGACACCCTAGATCCACAACCACTGAAATAATAATTTCCATGTCACCCAACCCAATTAGAAAGGTACGAAGGGACTCCGATAATCCAAGATAAAATGCAAGAATGCTCATGATGTGCAATATGATTTTCATGTGCAATTAATTATACCATATCATATGAACATGATATGGCACATGGTACCACTTGCTGAAGCATAAAGTACAAGCATGCGAAACATAACCATATTTTATACGACATAGAATTGAACTATTGACATGAGTTCACTTCATCAAAATTATTATTTTCATACACCAACTACTCACAAAGTTCATGTAAAGTTCACATATTCAAGTTTCATAAAGTAGCATGCCACTCAAGTACTTAGCAAATTTTAAGTAAGTATTTAATTGTCAATTTTAAAATTACAGCATGCTTTGAGGTACCTAGGCATGGATTTATTTTCTAATTTTTAAACACCAATTAGATAAAAATTTTTTTTTACATCTTTCATGTTTAACACTAAGGTCAATTCCTAGGGTAAAAGGCTCATTTATTTTATTTAAGTGAAAACCGTTCAGCACTTTATAGAGGAAAACACAGAATTTAGGCCTCAGTTGGTCAAGGTTTTGGGCCATCAATTCAAGGGCTATGACTCTGATGTTTGGCAAGGTTCTACTTTAAGGTGTCCCTTACAAGTTTCATGTTTTGTGCTAGGGTAACTTGTTTGGAAAATGTTTTAGATTTTGGTGAATTTATAAAAATGGTTCAGTCAATCTAAAAAAGGTCTGCAGAATAAGTTTTCAACATAGAATGCTCAAAACCTTTGGGGTACCATCTGAGGGTATTTTGGGAACATTTTTGCTCCGTATTTAGCTTAATATGTTAGCTACATTTTGAATGTTTACCACTTTTGGATTTGGCTATTAAAAACTTAAGATTTTGGTCTCACAAAAATGTGTGACAGAGAGCTCTGTCATTCTCTAATTCTCAACAGTGAGTTTGAGAAGTGTTTTGACCCATCAAGATTTCATAAATTTGGTTCAATTTTGGTGGACAGTAAGATAAATGTGTTATCTAAAAGTTTTATGTTTTGACCTAAGCTCAGTTCTCACTCTAGCTTTGGTTTTTAGGTATGCAACTCAGAGTGGTCAAAATTTGACATATTTTGGAAAACATGATATATCTGAAGTTTTACCCAACGAAATTACTTCAAACTAATTTTGTATGAAAGAGAACTCCAAAAGCTAGGTCTGGACATAAAAATCACTATAAGATAATATTTTTACAATTAGTTGTGATGTTTAAAGTTGGTGGCAGAATGTTTGCATGTCCAAAAAATCAGATTATTTAGGGTTTTGATGACTTAGCTCATGTTATGTTGATTTTTGATGTATTTTCCCGGCATGCATGTCATAAACTCATACAAACCGAACCTACAGAACATATTCAAGTCATAAAACTCAAAAATATTTACAAGCAAGCACATGCATGACTTGATTATACACAAATAGTTCATAAACTACTCTTACGATGCCTTTTTGAGTTATTCCTTATTTCTTATTTTTAGGGTTTATTACAGAGATGGATTGAGAGATATTTTACGGAAAAATATCAGAAGGTTTTAAGGGATTTTCTTATCTCTTTTGATGCTAAAAAGGTTGAAGAAGAATGGGACTTAGCTTTAATGCTTTCTCCTTGATCCTTCCTAGCTCCCTCTTCCTTCTTCCTTTCTTCTTCTCTCCTTCTCTCCTTCTCTCTTAGAACACTTAGGATATTTCTTGTGGTTTCTCTCTCTCTCTTGTGGCCGAAAATGAAGTAAAGAAGTGGAAGATAGGGCCCTTTTTATAGAATATTAAAAGGTGGGTTTAATTATGTTTGTGTAAGAAAATTTAAATTTTTCTTAATTATGATTGGTTGCATGGGAGGTTTGATCTATTTGAGAAATATATATTCAAATTATGGCAAGTGTGATTTTAGCTGGGCTGTTTGGGGAAGCTTAAAAGCCAATTTTGCATTATTTTAATAATTAAATTTGGTTTTCATACCATTTTGTTCAAGAAAATGCATAAAATATTAATTTTATGTATCTTTTTGGTATCTAAATCTACTAAAATCTATTATATTAATGTGTTTATAGTTAATTAAGTCTTTCCATGATTTATCATAATTTTGATGGCAATTAATTAAATAGATGTAGCCTTTTAAGTATTTTTGTTGTTATATTATCTTTTATTAATTAATTGTGTACAAATATCTGATTTTGGGTGTCCATGTATCAAATTTTAAATTTTTAGGACTTTTTACTATACTATGGGTAAAATGGTTATTTTACCCTAATTATGAGAATTTTTTATTTTTTATTTTATATTTTATGTTATTTACTTAATTTAAGTTATCATGAGACTTTTTGAGTATTAGGGATTTGCCTCTAAGTATTTGGTCTTTTTAGGGTCTTTGGGTCAAATTAGAGTTTCGGGTTGAGTTAGGATTTTTCATTCTTCTAGCGACCTAAGATCTTGTCAACTAACCGTCGCTAATACTAGGTTTTATGCTAGATCGCTCTACGAGTAGTTACAGTTTGGGCTGTTGCAACTAGGGTTCGAACCGGGGTGTTACAATCTACCCCCCTTAAATAAATTTCGTCCTCGAAATTTCATGCGAAAGGTTCTGGATGGTTATTTGCACTTCCTTTCTTCGAAATTGTGTCCTTGTTTACTTGAGTTGTCCTTTATTGTGGTGTGGATAAGGTCAGGTTTATACGTGTATCACTTTAGGTAATGGTTGTTTAGTCTTACTAACACCTTAGGCAGCAACTACACAATTTTTCAAAGATCATGTCGCATATCCGTGGCATGGGAGTTATTTGACTAGTGCTAACGTAAAAGCCTTTGTCTTTCAAGTGTATCGTTTCCCAAGATAATGCAACAAATTTAAGTAACGTATATCTTAGAGTTTGCAGACTCGGGCATACCTCCGATCATCATTGAATACTCCTTTTTCTCTTGTGAAGGCGAGCCTTCTGTCCATTGATTCTATTGTTGGTCAAGCTGTATCGTTCTTCCCGAACCGCCCATTCTCTTTTGACGAATATTGTAGTTTCTTCCCCTTGGCAGCGGACATTCAAATTTTCTATGTCCAAACTTATTACAATTAAAGTAGATTATTGAGTTTATCTCTTGCGGACGGCGAACACTCCACTCTTCGCTCTCGGGTTGGTCAGGTTGCACAACCTTTTTCAAACCTCTTGCTTCTCCTACTGGTCGACTTTTGTTGCCATTCTTAGTGTTTTTCAGTCTTGCTCCATTGCTAGGGCCCTCTTGAAGCTTTCGGTTCCTATCGAGGGGTGATCTTTCTTTCTCACTTTACTGATTGACAATAAGCCTGACAACTTGGTTAGGCTGTTGGCGCTCTCCCGATTGAGGTTGCGGTTGTTTCCGTTGTTTCCATTGATTTTCCCAATCCTTCTGTCCTAACTACAGACATTGTGACTTTTTGTGCTCGGGCTGACCACATTCATAGCAGAGCCTTACCTTTGAAGGTTGACTCCTTGCTAGCCTTGGTTTGTCGGTAGGGTGGTACGACTTTTTTGGGAACAAATCCCCTTTTGTTCCTCAGTGGTCCTCTTTGATTTTCTTCTCCAATTCTTATCGGACAATGCGTCATCTTGTGTTCTAGTTGGTTGCACTTATAACATGCTCTTACTATCATTTGTTGTTGCTTTGTGGCTTTAATCCAAATCTCTGTTGTTTGGAAAAAATTATCCTTCTCAGGTGCTGGGATATGTTGTATCCTTAGGTCCGATAAGTACCATGATCGTCCCTAGGGTGCCTTTCATTGTGTTTGATCCAGATTGGCTACTAGATCTTGCAAGATTCGTACTAGGCTCGGGACGTCCACTTCTTCTTTGGTCCGACTTACTCTCCCTAAGCTCTCGTGAGTTAGTCTTTGTCCCGCCATCTTTAGGGAGAGAAAAGGGAAAAAGGGTCATCGAACTATTTGATAAAGTTGGTTCTACTTATAAGGTGAAAGAATATCACTCAATTTGTTCATTAGTATAAGAAGTCTCATCCAATGAGATCCTACCGTTCTTAACCGTAAATTGTTAACGCAAGGCCACTATTCTCGGTTATATATAAATTTCTATTATTGCATTCTGGGTCTCACTTTTTGACTAGTAGAGATCTATTCCAACCAATCAGTTCTTTTCTATTTATATTCCGTATATTGATAGTCTCGTAGTATTATTCTCACGCAAAACCTCATGCTGCTGTAAAAGCTAGCTCGGGAGTTGTTTGTTGTAAGCAAGTTTGGACCGAAGATAAGAGTTTCCTTTAATTTACCTTATGTATACTCTTAACATACTTTTGATGGTTCAGAATAGGTTGTTTAGACAGCCCAGGCGAGATGCGGGTTTTAGTTAGGTATGGTAGAGAACTTATATTGGTGCAGATCTTACAGATGCACTTTTTGCTTGTAGCTACCGATGTGTCGTGAGGTTTAACCAATAGAAAGCGAGTGATTTTTAATGAGGTGACCTATTGCAACTCAAATATCATTGTTGTGCTCCTGGTGCGATATTGACAATCTTGGTGACGAAGTCCATAATCATAAACTTTTGTTCCTATTCCAGTCATTCCAAGTGTTGTGCTATTTGTCCTTCACTTGTTGGTACGCGGGGTTTGAGTGTTTCTCTTAATGATTGGATCGTTTATCTCCGGTGGTTGGTCACTATAGGGCAATTGAATGTGATAAAAGGTATATTTAAGGCAAATATCGAGTCGTATGATTCATTGTGATTTGATGGTTAATTCTCCATCAGGCTCCTGATGCTCATAGTTATTGTCAAAATTCTTTACTGAAGGTAGGGATGGAAGGATTCGAATTCTAAAAGGTTGACGTGAATGTTGATGCATACGGATACTCTCTTGTTACTTGCATACTAAGGGTATCTTGAGCTTGAGGTTGTCTCTTATTTTCCACTTCTCTATTGTCGTTACAAATCTTTTTCTTTCCAGGTTGTTGGATTTGTGGGTCCATTGTGAACTAGTTTGCAAAAAGTCTAAATTTCGTCACATGGTGATGTCATGAGTCCCTTGATGTGAAGCTATTGTTCCTAACTGTAGGTGACTGATGGCATAGTTCTACTTATCAAGTCCTTTGAAAATGTGTAGTCAGTTGAGTAAACCCTTACTTAACTATTCTTATAGTCGTGGGTCTCAGTTTGCAAAACCTCATTAAACGTGGACATTGACGATACTTTAAGTCGTAATGTTGAGAAAAGATTGCCTCATGATTCTAAAAGGAGTTAAGAGGTTCTCGTGTATTGTTCCAGTCTTCCATGAAAGCGTCGAAGCCTAATAACGTAATATCCTGACGATCATCGTCACTCATAGACCTACGGGTAACGTTTTAAAGATCGACAAACAAAACACGCGTGGAGTTTGATAAGGATGGTAAGCTCAATTATACTGGCTTCAGAGAAGGTAACCAAAAGGCAATGAATAGGTAGGTGCTTAGCTGAGAATTTTCAAATGGTATGAGCACGAGATGCCGCTAGGGTTAGAATATCTTACGGTGGACTCCCAGATGGTTCAAAGGCGCAGGGTCATAGTTAAAGCAATCACTGTTAACCTAAGTTGAGAGGTCGATTGAAGCTTAGATGTATTGGAGAGAAGAGATTAGAAATTATGAATATTACAGAGAGAAAGCTCTCGGGGTCAATCTGTATAATATTAGACCTTGAAAAAAGATACGTTTAAGCAATGGGTAGCCAAATAGATATTTATCTTGAAGTTGAGTCGGCCTAACACACTTCAATTCAAGCATCCAAGTCAACTCTCCATAGTGGGATCTCAAGAGTTCACAAAATTACTTCAGTCGGACGAAGTATTGAGGTCAGGGGAAAACGAATGGAGGTAAAGGATCTTGGCAATATCAAATGTTCAGAAGTAAAGGGATGACATTGAGTCCACGAATAAGGAGTTAGTTCAGGGATGATGGCTTGAAGTGAAGGACAATCAAATGTGAATACTAGTCGTCATCTAAGCATGGCTCAACAATGAAATTTTTTAAGGATAAGGGCATTTTCTAGGATAAAATTTCCTATAGGATTGCCAATAAGACTTGGGTGTAGAAGGATTACCTATGAATGATACTGGGTAGCATTGTTGAGGACCGGTGTTATTAGAAGCAAAGAATTTTAACCGGGTATAAAGTTGATACAAGGGTTTGGGGAAAGAAACTCATAAGGGTGAAGCTACGGGGTTTTAACGGTGTTTCCTCAAAACTTATGCTACTCCGAGTGCTTTATCATCTACGGGTTAGTCGACTTGTCAGTTGTTTGATCGTCTATTAGCTATCCTAAGAGAGCGTTGAGATTTGGGGGTTGCTTTCATTTTTAACTATTTTCATGTTTTGGGATATTATAGAATTTAGTTTGAGATTATGAGACAGTTTATGAAGGATTTAACAATAAATATCTGCATTTCGTTCAACCACGTAACTGGTACAAGGTTCTTAAAAAGTTCACGTAGCATACACACAACCTTCAACCAAAAGAAAAGAACAACGCCTAGTGCATTAAAGCCTAGACAAACAAATGCGGACAGAAGTGACAGATAACTGCCTCGCGTTGCCAAGTCGCTTTGTAAATGCCGTAGTAACGCCACTGGATCTCCACATACCAAATATTCCTTGGCCTTCTATGAGCTTTATCTAGATGGCCACCGGTACCTCTTCATAAGTCTTCGGATCATCGAAGTTGATATCTGAGCTGTGTGGGTCAACAATCCCACGTTTATCTCTCGGCATTGCCGTTTGCAGCCATCGGGTCTTTACTAAACCTTTGAGTCGCTCCTTAAACCCTGGCAGTACTTCCATTCGGTATGTTGTCTCGTCGTGTTTCCCTAGCACTTTAACGGACCTATAAATCGAGGGAAAGATTTTGGATTCCTCCACTTCTTTGTCCTTTTCAGGAATACTCGAGCATAAACCCACTCGCTAATATGGTAGTCCTTGGAATAGTCTTAGCGGTTCCGGTAGATTGTTGCATCTGTTTCTTTGTCGTCATTTGATTTGGGCGGTGGCGCCTCTAGTGGATCACAACAAAAAGAGGCTCACTCCTCATTTTCACCGTCATCGTCCTCAAGTTCCTCCTTATCGTCTGCCTCGTCCCCTACTACATTCGGTTCCTTGTTTGCTCCTACTTCCTCAGGGTCTGAGTCCTCTGGCTCCGGTGCTGCCCACGGTTCCCCGGTTGGTTCTGCTTTCGACGCCATCCTAAAGGACGAAAGGTAGAGAAAATCCTAAGATAAAGATTTTAAGTTGTTAGAATTATATGTGATAAATTAATAGTACAGACATTCTACTGAGTTTCTACGCTACAGAACTCGCAATCTCCTATCTCCCAAGGCCTGAAGGTTCACTAAACCTAAGCTCTGATACCAACTAAGACGCCTCGTCCTTCGGGCACGTCGGGACATACGTAACTATAAATATGAGATATTTTCAAGTCGAGCATTCATAATTACATATGATAATTACTATATCATTAACGGTTCAGAATTTGTTTAAAATACTTAATGATTACGATCATCCAAAAAATTCAACAAAAGTTACAATAAGTCCTGTTGAAAACTAAACAAAATATCAAAAAAGCGAATATCATACGTCTTCAAGCGGCACTATTGGGGTCGACTGGCTCTTGTCGCTCTCCCCCTTCTCCGAAATCTTCTTCTTTAACGAACACACCTTCCTCAAATGGTTCTTCTTCTTCACCTGCGGCACGAATGCCATGAGCCAGAGCCTAGAAGAAAATTTCCTAAATCGTCTATCAAACTCACAACAAAATATCCTACAATACATATCGTATAATACCCAATACAAATTTAAGGGCAAAGAGATAGATAATTTATCATTTTTAACAGGACAAGCACATATAAGAACAATTATGCGAGTGCGTGATGCAGATGAATGCATTGCAGTAGCCCAACCAAATGTACTTCTAGAATAATATCATGAATTCCACGTTGGGAATTACAGAGTAGACTTGATGGTACATTGATCACCTAACCTATCCTCGCCTCATTGTAAAAGGTAAACCCTCACCTCGGTTACATGCCTTAGCCGTTCTACGCAATGGCAACGGCGTGGGAGCGGGCCTTTATCCAATTTTTACCCATCCTTATTCCAGGCTAACCGATCCCATATTAAGGACCAGGATGCTTGTTACGCATCAACCCAAAGTCTAATTAAAGCTAGTAACGAACCCATGGTGCCTAATCCCCCTTTTTATAATAAGCAATCTCCCAATTTAATTTCAAATATGGCAATCAGGGAAGCTCTAGATCCACAACCACTGAAAGAATGATTTCCATGTCACTCAACCCAATTTGGAAGGTACGAACGGACCCCAACAACCCAAGATGAAATGTAAGAATGCTCATGATGTGCAATATGATTCTCATGTGCAATTAATTATAGCATGGCATATAAACATGATATGGCACATGGTACAACTTGCTAAACCATAAAGTACAACTATACGAAGCATAACCATAATTTATGCGACAAAGAATCGAACTATCGGCATGAGTTCACTTCATCAAAATTATCATTTTCATACACCAATTACTCACAAAGTTCATATAAAATTCACATACTCAAGTTCCATAAAATAGCATGCCACTCAAGTACTTAGCAAATTTTAAGTAAGTATTTAATTGTCAATTTTAAAATTACAGCAGTTTTTTTTGAGGTACCTAGGCATAGATTTTATTTCTGATTTTTGAACACCAATTAGATAAAAAAAATATTTCAACATCTTTCATGTTTAACACTAAGGTCAATTCCTAGGGTAAAAGGGTAATTTATTTTATTTAAGTGAAAACCGTTCAGCACTTTATAGAGGAAAACATAGAATTTGGGTCTCTATTAGCTATGGTTTTGGGATATCAATTCAAGGGTTATGGCTCTGATATTTGGGGAGGTTTTATTTTGAGGTGTCCCCTACATGTTTTATGTTTTGTGCTAGGACATGTTGGTTGGAAAAAGTTTGAGATTTTGGTCTATTTACAAAAAGAGTTCAGTCAGTCTAAAAAGTGTTTGCAGAATAGGTTTTCAACAAAGAATGCTCAAAACCTTTGGGGTACCATCCGAGAGTATTTTGGGCTACTTTGTGCTCCGTATTTAGTTTAATATGTTAGCTACATTTTTCATGTTTATCACTTTTGGATTTGACCATTAAAAACTTAGGGTTTTGGTTTTGGTCTTACAAAAATGTGTGATAGAGAGTTCTGTCAATCATTGAATCTCAATAGTGACTTTAGGAAGTGTTTTAACCCATTAGGATTTCATATTTTGGGCTCAATTTTGGTGGACAGTAAGATAAATGCGTTATCTACAAGTTTGATGTTTTTGACCTAAGCTCCGTTCTCAATATAACATGGGCTTTTTGGTCTGCAACTCAGAGTGGTCAAAATCTAACACTCTTTGGAAAAAATGATATATCTGGAGTTCTACCCTACGAAATCACTTCAAATTATTTTTGTATGAAAGAGAACTCCATAATATAGGGCTGGACATGAAAATCATTTTAAGATAATTTTTTTACAATTAGTTGTGATGTTTTAAAGTTTGTGGTAGAATGTTCGCATGTGCAAAAAATCAGGTTACTTAGGGTTTTGATGTTTTAGCTCATGCTATGTTAATTTTGATATATTTTCTTTCCATGCATGTCATAAAATCATACAAACCAAAACTTCAAAACATATACAAGACATAAAACTCAAAAATATTCACATGCAAGCACATGCAAGACTTGATCATACACAAACAGTCCATAAAGTACTCCTACGGCGCCTTTTTGCGTTATTCCTTGTTTCTTATTTTTAAGGTTTATTATAGAGATGAATTGAGGGCTGTTTTATGGGAGAATATTAGAAGGTTTTAGGGGATCTGCTTACCTCTTTTGATGCTGAAAAGGTTGAAGAAGAATGGGACTTAGCTTTAATGCTTTCTCCTTGATCCTCCCAAGCTCCCTCTTCTTTCTTCCTACCTTCTTCTCTCCGTCTTCTCTCTTAGAACACTTAGGATATTTCTTGTGATTTCTCTCCCTCTCTTGTGACCAAAAATGAAGGAAAGAAGTGGGAGATAGGGCCCTTTTTATAGAATATTAAAAGGTGGGTTTAATTATGTTTATGTAAGAAAATTTAAATTTTTCTTAATTATAAATGGTTGCATGGGAGGTTTGATCTATTTGAGAAATATGTATTCAGATTATGGCAGGTGGGATTTAGCTGGGCTATTTGGGGAAGCTTAAAAGCCAATTTTGCATTATTTTAATTATTAAATTTGGTTTTGATACCATTTTGTGCAAGAAAATGCATATAATATTAATTTTATGTATCTTTTTGGTATCTAACCAACTAAAATTTATTATATTAATGTGTTTATAGTTAATTTAGTCTTTTTCATGATTTATTATAAATTTAATAGCAATTAATTAAATAGGTGTAAACTTTTAAGTTAAATTAAGCTAGTTTAACTAGAATTGACTTTTTGACTTATTTGTTGTGTAGAGACTTTGAATAATTATTTGTGTGCTTTTATTGACCTATATTATTATATTATTATGTATATTACTTGTATAAAAAGTATTAGGTCATTGTGGTGCGAATTTTAAATAATTTTTCTTTAGGCCATCGAGTATTGTGGTGCGAATTTGAAAAAATGATATTTTCGCGAACCTATAAATTTTTGTTTTTAGGTATTTTCATCAGATATTTTCAAAACTTACTCTATAAGTTTTCTTTTTCCAAACCAAACACTCTGCCATCTCTCTAGTTTATCGGGGGCCCAGGACTTGGTTTTCGACGATCAAACAGCAGATCCCTAGTATCGTCGTAGTGACCTACGCTTTCATCCGGACAAAATTTTATTCTAGCAAAGTTTTGTTTTGCATGTGGATCGAGTTGTTAAGTTTTTAACTCAACGAGATAAGATCCTAGACTCACATGTTTTATAAGGATGCTACGTGTAATCATATGTGTTTTAACCATCTTGAAATGCATGAAACAGTTGATAGTATGTGTGTGATCCCTAGAGGGGGGTGAATTGGATATTTTAAAAAAACTTAGTTTAAATATTCAAATATAGATATACAACTTTTTAATTCTCAAGTATATATTCGAATATATCCACTTGTTTGAAGATTAAGGCACAAGAATATTTTAATTAATCTTAGAACTCTTTCATAAAAGGATTCAAGTGCAAGGTTAGAGTTTAATAAATTTTCTTGTTAACTAGATTCAACACCTTTTTTCGTTTTTAATAATTAATAAGTACAGCTTTTGTAAGGACCTGGTACCTGTCTATTTTATTCTTTTATATTTTCAGTAAGAGAAGAGAAGAAATTAAAATTGAGGGTGGGTGTCATAAAATTTTGCTCGTTAACGGTTGACTTAACATATGCGAAAGTGAAATTAAGATACCTAGTAATGAATGATATTGTTATGACTGTGTTAATGGATAATTAATGGAAAATTTGAAATACCAAAATATGAGAAAAGTAAGGAGTTTGAGAAGAGTTTCTGGAAAATTCGCAAAATTCTGCTGCAGGGGTCACCGCTCGAGCGGACTATCAGGAGAAGTTTAGAGTATTCTCGAATGTTGGAGAAAGTTGGGGTTTATATAAATGTGTGTATATCCCACGTGAGAGAGAGGGAGAGACCACTCTCATATCATCTCATCTCCTCCTCCCTTCTTCTCTCTTCTTCTTCTTCTTCTTCTTCCTCTCTTTGAGAGAGAGAGTGAGAGAAAATCCCAAAAACCCTAACCCTTCATCACTCAAAGTGAGGCTTTGGGACTAGATTGGGAATAACTAAGGATGGAAAGCAAGCTTTGGAGCAAGGAAATTGAAGATAAATCCCAAGGAGCCAAGATCTCTCAACACCCAAACCCTAGGGGAGAGAAATCTGAGGAATATCAAGCTTTTGAGCAAATCCAAGGTAGGATATAGATTCTCTCACACGTTTTCGTTGATTTGGGTTGATATATTGCTTACATACATAAAAATCAAGTTGATTTCATATGAGATTTGAATATTTGATAGATGTGTGTGAGTATAGTTGGGTTTTATGAAATTGGGTGGTTTGAGAAGTGATTTACCTTGATTGGTTGAAGAATTGTGATATAAAAGAGGGTTTGTGAAACTCTAAATCCAACGTTTTGAGTTGAAAAATATAAATTTGAAGTATAATTGTGAAGAGAATGCATATTGGGGTTTGGAAATCAAAATATGGGAGAATTTGGGTTTTTTCTCGGACGACAGCGCGCTCGAACGGAGCCCTATCCGCTCGAGAGCTCAAATAGCAGAGAGTTGGGCGCTCGAGCGCCCGACGTCCGTTCGAGCGGACTAACTGCGCAGGGCCTACTTTGTTCGATCATATCTACCTCATCTGGACTCCAAATTGGGCCGTTCTTGTACTCAAATCGAAATCCCAGAAGTTCTCTTTCCAACAAGACTACTCTCAAAAAATAATTCGTTTGGTAGAAAAAGTTATGATCAAAATAGTGAGGGTATGTCAAAATTTTAAAATCATTTTTTTACCCATTTTTAGCCGAATGTTGTGGAAAAACATATCTTCATTCATATTGGCCCGTTTTATTGAATTCCTAGTCCTTTGAGCTTGTGGCACATCTATAAATATATATAGATTGGGTTGGGATGCATGTATTGGATCTATTTATTGAGTTTACTCTTACAATAAGAGCGGATTGATATATATACATAATTATATACACAATGGGTGTATACCTGTTTCAAATAATGTGTTTTTTTTTGCTATCAACATTGTGTTATTGGTACTTGGTGATATTGGAGTAACGATGTAAACTATGAGAAACTACATAATGAGGGGCTGCGGTCCTACAGTGAAAGCCCGTGAAGATTCATGCATAATGAGGGGCTGTGGTCCTACGGTGAAAGCCCGTGAAGGTTCTTGCATAATGAGGGGCTGTGGTCCTGTAGTGAAATCCCGCGAAGGTTTACATTCAAAGGTTAAATGGAAGCAATTTCATGTACGTGGGTGTGTATGTTAAAAAAAAGTAATAATTTGGATAAATGTGCATGTTTACTCCAGTTGCACCCATTACACCTCACAAATCATGCATCACCAATAAGTTAATCTATATCCTACGAGTTTCGGCTCGCGTACGTTTATCAAACCATTTAAGGTTCTGAAGACCAAGGATGATAGCAGGGCAATGGATGCTTTGGGAAAGACTATAAGGAAGATTTTGTATTTGTTTACCTGTTTTCATTATGATTGTATACAAATCGGAATGGAGAATTGTCATTAAAGATAGTATGATTGTAAATGAACTTTTGAGATTTCAAGCCTTTGTTGTAGATTGGAGATGTACTAAAATGTAGTTGATTAAAGAAAATTGTTATATAATTGGGTTTCTAACTCTATGGTGAATGAAAGTCGTAGATGATGACCCTTAGGAGGAACGATTTGGGTTTAGTTCATGGGTCCCCAGGGGATCGGGGCGTGACAAAGATGACCCTTAGGAGGAACGGTTTGGGCTTAGTTCATGGGTCCCCGGGGGATCGGGGCGTGACAAAGATGACCCTTAGGAGGAACGGTTTGGGCTTAGTTCATGGGTCCCCGGGGGATCGGGGCGTGACAAATGGTATCAGAGCTCTAGGTTCGAACACCTAGGAGCCGTGGGAATAACGATGACCTATAAGTGTGACTTGTTTGTTGAGGTTAGGTGCCACTACACAGCATGAATTGTGTGCTTGCATGGGTTTGTAATTGAATTATCTTGCGTATGTTATGTGTTTATATAAGCATGGAGGGTTAAGTTGTGGGGTGATGTGGCATGCCATATGGCGTCCGATCAACTACTTTGGGGTTCAAAATAGAAAAGCGTTTGGCCGACGTTCTCTCTATGAGAAATCTGAATTAGTTGCCTGGATTGTCGCGTTGTTCTGAGGCTTTCCCTCGGTATGTGAATATGTGGATATGATGAGACTAGGTGTTGGGTAGTATGTAGCTTGGCTTTAGGAGGTTAGATTGAGTTTGACCTAGTTAGGTGTCGTGATATCCTTGCTGTTGGGGTTATGCTCGTGGGGCTAGGATGAGTTGTGATCTGGACGGTGGTAGGAGTGGTGGAATTATGACCTGATGGTCAGTGATTGTGGTGGCTGTAAGCTCGCGAGATGAGCATTGATTGTTGGGAGTATGTTATACCCATGTGAGTTGGGGTGACCGTGGTTAGTTGCTCGTTGTGTGTTGTGCTACCAGTAGTTTGACGAATAAGTATGGTAGGGTGATTGAAACCTCTTGGAGGTTGTTTGTTGTGGTGGGATATGAAGTGTGGTTGTAGGCGTTGAGGATTATGTACGTCATGAGTCGTGTACCCCGAGATTGGGTATGGATAGGAACATAGTGGACAGGAGTATAAGAATCTCTGGCCTAAAGTGTGTTAGAAAGTTTGGGCTTAGGCAGTGTTAGGGGATGTCCCTTACCCTGAGGGGTGTTGTTGGTAGCCATAGTGGTATCTTGTGGTTTTGAAGGTCAGGTTGATGACCCTTGTATTTTCTTTATGGCATGATGCTGAGTTGTGTTCCTTGATAAAAGTTAAAAGCATATGTGAAAAAAGTATATAGAATGAAGATGTTATCGATGGGTTAGTTGTTGAATGATGTGTGTTTACGTAGGAAGAGTTGTATATCGATGGTAGTTGTGATGTGATGAACGAAGATTCGAGGTCGTTTAGGAAGTTTCACTGAGAAGAGTTTTGTGACTTGGGTCGTCGTTCTCAATAGTAAGAGATTATGTGGAATACATAGTGTTTGGTAAGAAAGTGAGTGTGTGAAGTTTGTGGGGTATGGCATCAATGTTGTTAGTGTAGCAGACTCGGTCGTCTTAGGATGGCGTGTCGGTATGGGGAGGTCCCATAAAGAGATGATGTTGGTAGTATGTGACATGGCGTAAGATTTAGAGATAGTGGTGTTATCTCACCCTTAGGGGCGAGGGATATGATGGTGCCATTTGGTCTATAGTTGGTAAGCGAGGTCCTTTTTGTTTGTGTTGCGTATGGTTACTATCATGTTCGGATGGTGGTGTGCCGATGGTGCTTGTATGGTGACATAAGAGACGGGTGTTCTCGGCTGAACGTTTTGTGGGTCGCGAGTTCGAAATTGTGGCGTGGATTTTTCCTACTCGTTTGGTTATTACCTACTTGTTGAAAATTGAGTGATGTGATGCGACCCTATGAAGAGATATTATATAGTGACGTGAGTATATGTAGTGTTGTTGTCTTCGACTGTTAATCGGCGAGGGTTGGTTAACATGCGATGTATCGTTGGGATGTGAAGGAGTGACTAATAGTTAAGGTGTTTGAGTAAAAATCTAAGTGTGAAGTTCTAATACGATGAATGATATACGCATTATGAATGGTGGCCAGTAACGTTTGTATGATAATGATAGATGTCTTTGCTAGGGGCTTGTGGTTAATCTCCTCTTGAGCCGAGTGAATAATGGTCACTCTAAAAGGTAGTGACGTTAAGTGAGAACCTAGCAATGGTTCGTGGTTTTCCTAGGAAGAAAGATGTTTCATAATTAGTTGACTGGTGTGATTGTTCATTGTTAGTAGAAACGAAATGTTAGGATCGTAAGAGCGCAGATTCGTTTGTTCATAGTTTCTTAAAAAGCCTAGGTGAACCCGAATGTATGGGTGGTGTTTCTAGCGATGTAGCTTGGTTTGTATGAAATGCTAGTAGCTTTAAGTTTAGTTGGGTGAGGTCCCTAAGAGAGTTCAGTGGTTTAATTATTTATGTGGTGAGATCCTTGAGTATCGGTTCTATGAAATTCCTAGGGGAATACAGACCCGTGGTTTGGCTGATTAAGAGATCGTGCTTGGTAACCGTGTTGGGTGCATGAGGTTTGAAAGGACCGTAATAGAGTTCGATAGTATGGTTGACCTGGTGCTGAGACGGTGTGCTTTGAGTATTATATGTCTGGAGGTTGTTTCTGTTTGACCATAAATTCAGAGGTGAGTATGCTATTTGCTGGCACATGAGAATGGAGTGTGTAATGATAAGTTTCAATAATATATCGTGTGATTTGGGTGACCTGAAGCGACAGGTGAGAAACCGTGGGTTAAGATGTCTGTGATAGGTGTGTGCCTAAGAAGCAGAAGTGCAGGAGGCGCTTGCATGATTGTGGTGGTTACTAATAACATTGGATGAAAGGTCTCAGGATTTAATTCCCTTTGTTTGGCATCGTGCACTTTTTATGTGAGTTGTTTGGACAGCGACCTTAAGGCCGTGGCATGGCAATGATTTGTCTATTGCGATTTAGGTTACTGAAGCGCAACCTTGAGAAGTGAAGTGTTCGCGTGATGAAAATATTGGTGTTGTGTCCCAAATATCTGACGGGAGATGAGTTTCTAGTCCTATGGGATGTGTAATACGAGGTATAAGGATTGATGATGTTTCTGCATGTGCGAATGACGTCTGAGAGTTAAGAGTTTAAGTGCAGTTGATAACCTGGGTATCATGATTGGGGTTAACGGTAGTTGTGTAGTTATGGGCCTTGTGACCTTAAGAGGAGATTTACAGGATTTTGTGAAGACCAAGCGTTGGTGGGTAGTTGGAGTATATTGAGATTGAGTCATGGTTTCTAGTTGTTTAGGAAAGGTGGAAGTCTCAGTGGATTGGTGTTCGTGTTGTGATCCTTAAATGTGTACCTAAGGCATGGGTACTGCCGAATTGGGTGATCAGAAGACTGAGTTCCTTGTAAGCGTTCTGGATGGAGTCTGTTTGTTCTATTGAATTGATAAATTAGGAGTGTTTGTCTTATGGATAAGGAAATTAGTGTTGAGACATAGAGTTCCATCTATAATGATCCATTGTGTATTGTCAACTATTGTATACAGCTTGTTCTAGATTATGTCAGTACAGTTATGCCTCTAACTCTTGACAGCGTGGAAAATTTGTTGTAACCTTGTGGCTGGAGTACTCATGTGATGTAATTCTGACAGGCATACGTGAATCTAGATTCGTGTTTTGTTTGGAGCTTTGAACTATTCAGAGTTTTTAAAGTGTGAAGAATGGTTAACCGTTCGAAAGAAAGATGCGGGTGTATATGATAGTGACGAGGAGTGGGGACAATACAAGTGTAAAAGGTTACAAATTGTTTAATCTGAGGTATGGTAGACTTGGAAGACTGATGGATATGTGTATGGCGTTATGAAGAAGGACGCGATTCAGTTTGTATTGGTGGGTGTGTACTTGTCAGGTGTTTGATCCCTATCATGCGCTTAACCCTGGTGATTCATGGGATTCAGGTGGCAGTGTCAACTTCGATGGTTAAAAGACTAGAATGATGAAGTGCAAGTGGTGGTCTGGTTTTAAATTTTTGATAGTTGGTTGGCCGTACGGGGCATAGGTGATTGTTGGAGGTAACACGTGGAACCCTTGTGCACGATGTCTGAGTTTGGCAACATGTGTTTGGGTTGGAAGAGTAGTCCTTGGTATACATTGGAGTACAATAGTGAGTTAGACCTTAATATGATGAAGTTGAGAAATCTTTAAGATGGTGAAAACCTATGCTGCATAACGCTATGGGTAAGGATGGTTAGCCTTCGAGAACATATATGTAACGTGAGATGGTGGTCATGAAGGGATAGTTGGTGATCAACAGTGGAGTGGTTGACTGTAGCTCTGGTGCGAATTTTAGGAAAGAATTGACGTCATCTTAAACAGTAAACCATTTTAGATTGGTTAAGCCCGAAAGAGTACAATTCGATGAACATGAAGGCTTCTAACAGTTGTGAATATTCTTCTTCGGAGATTGGACCTGATGGTAGTCTAGCACTTTTGGAGAAGAGGTGTGTTATCATCCGTGAGTCCTATTATTTTCAAAGAATGATCAAGATTGTGGACTAAGAAAGGCGTTATGTAGATCGAACAACTAGAGAAATGTGAAAAGTGATATTAAGATTAAAGGACAGTTGGTGTAACCTGAGACGAATTTCGGGGACGAAATTCCCAAAGGGGGGAAGGTTGTTAGGACCAGGTACCTGTCTATTTTATTCTTTTATATTTTCGATAAGAGAAGAGAAGAAATTAAAATTAAGGGTGGGTGTCATAAAATTTTGCTCGTTAACGGTTGACTTAATGATATGTGGAAGTGAAATTAAGAAACCTAGTAATGAATGATATTGTTATGGTTGTGTTAATGGATAATTAATGAAAAATTTGAAATACCAAAATATGAGCAAAGTTGGGAGTTTGAGATGAGTTTCTGGAAATTCACAAAATTCTGCATCAGGGGTAACCGCTCGAGCGGTGGAGGTCCGCTCAAGTGGACTATCAGGAGACGTTTAGAGTATTCTCGAATGTTGGAGAAAATTGGGGTTTATATAAATGTGTGTATATCCCACTTGAGAGAGAGGGAGAGACCACTCTCATATCATCTCATCTCCTCCTCCCTTCTCCTCCCTTCTTCTCTCTTCTTCTTCTTCTTCTTCTTCTTCTTCTTTCTCTCTTTGAGAGAGAGAGTGAGAGAAAAACCCAAAAACCCTAACCCTTCATCACTCAAAGTGAGGCTTTGGGACTAGATTGGGAGTAACCAAGGATGGAAAGCAAGCTTTGGAGCAAGGAAATTGAAGATAAAGCCTAAGGAGCCAAGATCTCTCAACGCCCAAACCCTAGGAGGGAGAAATTTGAGGAATATCAAGCTTTTGAGCAAATCCAAGGTAGGATCTAGATTCTCTCACACGTTTTCATTAATTTGGGTTGATATACTGCTTACATACGTAAAAATCAACTTGATTTCATATGAGATTTGAATATTTGATAGATGTGTGTGAGTATAGTTGGGTTTTATGAAATTGGGTGGTTTGGGAAGTGATTTACCTTGATTTGTCGAAGAATTGTGATACAAAAGAGGGTTTGTGAAACTCTAAATCCAACGTTTTGAGTTGAAAAACATAAATTTGAAGTATAATTGTGAAGAGAATGCATATTGGGGTTTGGAAATCAAAATAGGGGCGAATCTGGGTTTTTTCTTGGACGACAGTGCGCTCGAGCGGAGCCTTGTCCGCTCAAGCGCTCAACTGGCAGAGAGTTGGGCGCTCGAGCTCCCGACGTCCGCTCGAGCGGACTAACTACGCAGGGCCAACTTTATTCAATCATATCTCCCTCATTCAAACTTTGAATCGGGTTGTTCTTGTACTCAAATCGAAGCCCCAGAAGTTGTCTTTCCAACAAGACTACTCTCACAAAAAAATTTGTTTTGTAGAAAAAGTTATGATCAAAATAGTGAGGGTATGTCAAAATTTCAAAATCATTTTTTTACCCATTTTTAGCCGAATGTTGTGGAAAAATATATCTTCATTCATACTGTCCCTTTTAATTGAATTCCTAGTCCTTTGAGCTTGTGTGGGATGCATGTATTGGACCTATTTGTTGAGTTTACTCTTACAATAAGAGCGGATTGATATATATACATAACTATATACACGATGGGTGTATACTTGTTTACATTCAAAGGTTAAATGGAAGCAATTTCGTGTGCGTGGGTGTGTATGTTAAAAAAAGTAATTATTTGGATAAATGTGCATGTTTACTCCAGTTGCACCCATTACACCTCACAAATCATGCATCACCTATGAGTTAATCTATATCCTACGAGCTTCGGCTCACATATGTTTATCAAACCACTTCAGGTTCTAAAGACCAAGGATGATACCAAGGTAAGGGATGCTTTGGGAAATACTAGAAGGAAGATTTTGTATTTGTTTACATTTTAGTATTATGATTGTATACAAATCGGAATGGAGAATTGTAATTGAAGATAGTATGATTGTAAATGAACTTTTGAGATTTCAAGCCTTTGTTATAGATTGGAGATGTACTAAAATGTAGTTGTTTAAAGAAAATTGTTATATAATTGGGTTTCAAACTCTATGGTGAATGAAAGTCGTAGATGATTTACGGTTTGGGTTTAGTTCATGGGACCCATGGGGATCGGGGCGTGATAACGATGACCCTTAGGAGGAACGGTTTGGGTTTAGTTCATGGGTCCCTGGGGGATTGGGGCATGACAGCTTTTCTTTACAAGTTAAATATCTAAATACACAAGTATACTTAAAAACCTTTTGTTAGAAGATTTGAAGCACAAGTTTAAAATTTAGTTTACAACTTCTACTTTCCACATTTTTCTTGATTTAAGAAATTAAAAATACAAGAATGAATAATAGAGAATGATTCAAATACGAAAATGTGTGTGTGGTGCAACAATAAACAACAATATGATAAAAAAAGTAAAGCAAGTAAAAAGATGACACCACAATTTTTACAAAGTTCAGCGCTACGGCCTACGTCCTTGCCTCAAGCCAACCATTATGAGGATTTCTCACTATCACTCTTTCAATAGGCGTAGTAGTCTCTCTCCTTAGTCTAGGCGGAGTAGCCTCTCTTCAGAATGCACTCTTATCAAGCAATCTAATCCTTGTAGGCACATTAGCCTCTTTTGATAAACGCCTTTCTCAATCACAAATGAGAAACAAGAAGAATGTGTACAAGAGATTCTCTCCTAGGATGAGCAGATGAAGTACAAATAATGAAACACTAACTCACTTCTCAAAAGAATATGTCAATGAAACTCAAAGAGAATTCTAAAAGATCATTTCTCTTAAAAAATATGAATGAAAAACTCAAAGATTTGAGGCTCGAATGAAGTGTATATGAGAGAATGTTTGAGAAGCTTTAAATGATCAAAACAAGAGCACAAGGGCTCTATTTATAAGCCTCAAAATTAAACTAGCCATTGGGCTATGAATGGCAATATCAACTAGTTGTTTTCAGCCAAAATTTGAATTTTACACAGTTCAGTCGACTGAGATAGCTAGTTCGGTCAACTGGACTACCAGTCAGTCGACTGGATTGATTTAGTCATCGACTAGTCTGCTTTTGGATCAAAGATCTCTTCTACCAGACCAGTGCAGTCGACTGGGAGCAAGGCTTTGGTCGACTAAAGTATTAAAATTCCATAATTGATTATTTCAAAAAAGTTTTAATCTTTTTTTTTATACCTTGGAAAAATATTTTTAAGACATTTTAGAAATCCTATGAGCTTCAAAAGAAATATTCAATGAGTTTAGTGAATGTACATAGATCCTAAAAATGAAATTTACAACTTGTTCTTCAATCCTTCACTTTTTCATTTCTTGTATTGTTCCAAATGTTTGTCGCCAAAGAATTTGAAATATGCGTCATGGCTTCCATCTTGTATCTTTGATTGTGCTAATCATTTCTTTCCTGTAAACACACTCAATTTGCACAATTTAGATACTTAGGTTTGTTATCATCAAAACGGTCGTTGAAGCCTTGTTAAGCCAGCAATCTCACCCTTTTTGATTATGAGAAACACAAAGCGAAATAATGTAAAAAAGCTTAAATAAAACTCCCCCTATCAATAAGCATGAAAAAATAAATTTGAAGAACTCCCCCTTACTATGTGCATTGAATTTCATTTCAAGTACATCTTTTATCTTTTGAATGTAACATCATATATATCTAATATCCAACCACAAATTATATCCAAGCATCCATAAAAAATATCCTCTCATAATTGCATAAGATCCAAGCACAACCATAAGATAAACCATATTCAAAAGCCAAGAGTATAAGAGTAGCATAAGTACATGATCCAAAATACAAAATACATGCTCTCCAAAAGATAAAGATGCAAAGAAAAATAAAGATGCTTGCTTTCAATATGCTTTCCCTTTTTTTTTTGCTCACTTGTTTCTCCCCCTTTTGGCATTATCAAAAAGAAGTAGAGCTATCGTCGACAGTGCCATCATCATCATCCTCGGGTGAAGAGGCGCCCTAAGGAGGAATGCTTAAAGGCATCCTCGATGCGGGTGAGACGGGAGTTGATTTTGGCAAACTTCTTATCAACACTTTTTGAGAAAGATTTTACCAATTTCTTTAAAAATGATCGTGTGACAGGAGCAGTGTCATCAGTGGTGAAAGGAGCAGTAGTAGCAGCAGTGGTAGGAGAAGACGAAGGATGAGAAGGAGCATCAGCGTGTGGATAGGCGGCATCCTCATCTTCCTCACCTTGCACAACGCGAGGAGCTTGCCTATGAGTTTTGGGTAGCCACGCCCCATTTTGTAAACTATATCCCATTTGCTTTAAAGTTGTGGGGGTAAAAAAATCAAAATTTTTGGGTGGAATAAAATTTGAAGGAGATGGAAAAAAACCAAAGGACTCAAAGAGAGGTGTGAGAAAACCTCCATATGGAAGAGTATGGCCTTTGGACTCTTCTTTAGAAAGCATCCATTGACAAATTAAGGATGGAAGGTCAAGGCATTTTTCTGTGTAAATGCATAACAAGATAAAGCAATTAAGATACGAAATGTAGGTGCGAGATCCACTACGAGGCAATATGTTGTATATAATGATGAGATGTAAAATTTTAGCCTCAAGAGTGAGTTGGTAGTAAGATGGGGTGAGGGCAAAATTTAGAGGGGGTTCAGTCATGATTATGGGTAAAAACGTTTCAGGAGTGAAGTCTTGTGCCATGATCCATGATTGAGATGAAAGTTGTGAGCACACAAAGTCTCCTCTACCCATTCCAAAAAGGCGTGCAATGTCTTGATCAAAAAATTTGTAAGTTTTTCCATAGAGAAATGTAAAGAGATGTGTGTAGCTATCATTTGGATTGGTTTGAGCTTCTTTGATGAGATTGGCGTAAAATAACCTAGTGATTTGGGGATAAACGCCTTTGCATTGATAGAGAACATATGGTCCCCAACTGAGTCTAGATATAAGACGTAAGACATTTGGAAAGTAAGAATCCATGAATCGTATGTTGAGAACTTTACCAAAGATTGGATCGAGAGATTGGAGATGATGCTTGTATAGAATTTCGGCACGACTCGTGTTGAACCATTGGTCATTTTCACTGGTAGGTTCCTCTCGTGCAATTGATTTGCCTTTGCCTCCTCGAACCCTAGGAGCCATTGGGAATGATTTTGAGAAGGAAATGTGAGGTTTAGAATGTTTGTGGGAGAGGATAATTTGAGGAAAAACCCTTTTGAAGCCAAAACTAGGTATTTTCGAGCCCTAGGAGAGAGAAACCGAGAGTGGGAAATGAAAAGGCATCAACTGATACGCTATTCGGCACCCTTAGTTTTTATAATCCCGATGGTTCAGTCGGCTGGAGTGGTGTGTTCAGTTAACCGGACTAGTTTACTGAAGGTTCAGTCGACTTGAGATTGGGGCTCAGTCGACTGGATGAGCTTTTTCAGAGATTTTGTTTTTAGCAGTCGCCTGAGGAGGTTTTAGTTGTTTTATATAAGAAAGCTCATTTTAATTAAATTCACTCAACTTCACGAACATGTATTAATCCCAATTCTCTTCTTATAATAATAAATCTTTCCTCATTAAGTGGTTTAGTAAAAATTTCTGCCCATTGTTCACTAGTGCTCACAAAATCTAAAAATATATCACCTTTTTGTACATGATCACGAAAAAAATGCTGTCTTATTTCAATATGTTTTGTTCGTGAACGCAAGATAGGATTCTTAAAAATATTTATTGCACTTGTATTATCTCATTTAATAGGCACAACTTCGTATTTTAATTTAAAGTCTTGAAGTTGTTGTTTCATGTATAAAATTTGTGCACAACAACTACCCGCAGCCACATATTCGGCTTCAGTGGTAGATAAGGCTACAGAATTTTGTTTCTTTGAAAACTAAGAGACAAGAGATCTTCCTAAGAAATGACATGTGCCACTAGTGCTTTTGTGGTCAATTGTGCAACCAGCAAAATCCGCATCTGAATAACTAATCATTTCAAAAGAAGTATATTTAGGATACCATAAGCCTATATCTATGGTGCCAATTAAGTATCTTAAGATTCTTTTTACAGCAATCAAGTGTGATTCTTTAGGACATGGTTGATATCGTGCACACATACATACACTAAATAGTATATCTAGTCTACTTGCAGTTAAATAAAGTAAGCTACCAATCATACCTTGGTAGAGCTTAGTGTCTACCGGCTTCCCTTGCTCGTCTTTGTCAAGTTTAGTTGAGGGACTCGTTGGAGTTCCTAAAACTTTTTCGTCCTCCATGTGGAAGTGCTTGAGCAATTCACGTACATACTTTGATTGGTTGATGAAGGTTTCATTATTTGTTTGTTTGATTTGTAATCCAAGAAATAATGTGAGCTCCCCCATCATGCTCTTCTCGAACACTTTTTGCATACATAGAGAAAATTCCTTGCATAGATTTTTATTAGTAGCACCAAATATAATATCGTCTGCGTATATTCGTACAATGACTATATCTTATTTGTTTGTTTTTATGAATAAAGTTGTGTCAATCTTTCCTCTTGTAAATCTATTTTCCAATAAAAAGTTACTTAGTCTATCATACCAAGCTTGAGGAGCTTGTTTTAATCCATACAATGCTTTTATTAGTTTAAATACATGATTTACATAGTGATAATCTTCAAAACCAGGTGGCTGTTCAACATACATTTCCTCATTTATAAATCCATTTAAGAAAGCACTTTTTACATCCATTTGAAAAAATTTAAAGTTTTTATAGGATGCATATGTTAATAACATACGAATGGCTTCCATCCTAGTTACAGGTGCATAGGTTTCCTCAAAGTCAATTCATTCTTCTTGATTATTGCCTTGTGCAACTAGTCTAGCCTTGTTTCGGATAACAATACCATTTTCATTCTTTTTATTTCTATATACCCATTTTGTTCCAATTATCGTATGATCTATAGGCCTAGGAACTAAACTCCAAACTTCATTTCTTTTAAATTGGTTTAGTTCTTCTTGCATGATTATTATCCAAGATTCATCTTCTAGTACATTGTTTATATTTTTAGGTTCTTCTTGTGAAAAAAAAGCAAGATGATCACAAATATTTTTAAAAGATGACCAAGTACTTACACCTCGTGAAGGTTCACCAATGATTTGATCCATGGGGTGATCCTTCACTGTCTTCCATTATTTTGGTAGGTTTTTATGTTCATCTTGACTTTTAGACTCATGAATCTCTATGCATTTGTCTTCATTGATTTGCAGTTCTTCTATTCCTTTATTTATATCTAAATCATCATCAACTGGAATCTTAGAAGAAAACGGGTTACCCTAATCAAATGTTATATGAATGGATTCTACTAATGTCATAGTTCTTTTATTGTATACTCTATACGCTTTACTATTTGTAGCATACCCTAGAAATATTCCTTCATCAGATTTTGATTCAAATTT
>JAULJZ010201084.1:0-19686 GCA_032270985.1 Heliamphora pulchella
CATAGATATCCTGTATGAATCGACAAATTGGTTTGAGAAAACCAGTCTATGTGCTCTTCAAGTTTCTTCTTCGGGGTCATGAATTCCTTATTCTTCCCATTCTTTGACCTCTTTTTTTTTTCTGTAAGACTGACTCTCTCTCTCTTTCTCTCTCTCTCTCCGAAGAACACAAGAAATTTATAAGTTAATACCTGTGTGTGTATTTATATGTAGCATAAATACAGTCTCGATATCTCTTACAAGAAACTCAAATCCTCTCTCTCTCTCTCTTTCTCTGTGTGTGTGTGTTTATGCGTGCAAACATGAAATGTAGAAACTTCTCTGAGACAGGTTCTGAGACAGAAACCTCTGCGGACGAATCGACTTCTCTGGCAAAAGAAATTAAAATGCAATTCGATATCTTCAACAAGTTCTTTGTATTCATTGAAAAATCGAGTTCAATTCTTAGTGAATTGAAGGACAACAAGCTCTTCGACGCTCCTCCAATTCGAAAAGCCGTTGAGTCCTTCGAGACTGAGCTCCGGCGATCCAAGGGCTTGATGAGAAGAGCCGACGGTGGACCACCATTGAAGAAACAGATCGAAGTCATGACCCAAGATTTGGGAAGGTCCTTAGGCCTCGTGCTCTTCATGAGTTGCGATGTTCCAATAGCTGGCAAAGAAAAGATGGAGGCCTTACGCAGAGAAATGATGAGTGCGAGGTTCGATTCGAGCTCTGAATCAGAGCTTGGAAATGATGTAGAAACAGAGGAAACCGAGGAAACATGGGAAACAGAAGAAATTGGGGAAACAGAGCAAACAGGGGAAACAGGGGCTCAGAAAGAAGAGGAAATTGTAGAAGAAAGAATTTCTCTGGATATTGATGATGTTGTGTTGCAGATAAAATATGGAAACGATGATGAATTTAAGTCTGCACTTTCGGTGTTTACTTATCTAATTAGAGAGAATACGATCACGAATGAGCGAATCTGCGATGAAGGGGTAATACGGATTCTATTTAATCGGCTGGGTTCCAGTAAGGCCAATAACCGGGTGACTATAATTCAGATTCTAAGAAGCCTCACCTCGCGGAATGATGAAAACAAGGTATATTCGATTTCAAATTTAATAATTTGTTGAAACTTGGTAGTAAAACTAGTTGTTACTAGTGCTCGGAGGTAGCTCAGGTGATCAGTTGCCAAATTTCTATTATGCGGTTCGATTCTGCTCCCAGTTAGCTGGCTCATAAGCTTTGGATGGAATCTAAATCTCGAGTTTACACACCTGGGCAGGGTTGCGTTGTTGGTCATAAAAAGAAAAAAAAAGTACCTGTTGCGTGTCATTCATTATTGTTTTGTATTGTGCAGGACAAGATGACCGATGCAGGTTGTTTGAAGACGTTGGTGAAGTCTTTGGCGCGTGATGCGGAGGAGCAAAGGGAAGTGGTTGGGCTACTGCTGAGCATCTCCGATGTTCCTGCAGTTCGAAGAAGGATCGGGAGAGTTCAAGGGTGTATAATTATGCTGGTTGCCATTTTAAACAGCGATGATCCCGTTGCTTCTGGTGATGCCGGGAAGTTGTTAAGTGCTTTGTCAAGCAATACACAAAATGCTCTTCATATGGCGGAGGCTGGTTACTTCAAGCCCCTTGTACAGTACTTAAAAGAAGGTAATTCTTGACTTCATTTCCCTTGTTTATTAGTACTTTTTGGTGTGTCTAGTCAGTAATTAAATGAGTTGTTCGTATCTTATGATTCATGACATGTATCTCGCTATTATGTATCGTATGGTTTAATATATTAAGTGGTAAAAAATGGATGTTTTTCACTAATATGTCTTTTCACATAAAATGTATCTTGCATGATACATATAATACCCGAATACTTACATTTTGTTTAACTTGTTTTGAAGAATTAATTGAACATAAATTGCGGTAACATAAGTTTTGGTGATTAAAATATTAAAATTTAAATGGTTTGTGCTTAGACAATACAAAGGACATATTATATAATTATTATGAATGAGAGACATTTCAGGGGTACATTTCTTTCAAAGATATATCCTCCTATTTGTTGTTCTACCTATTATTTTCTCCTCTTCGTATGTTATTTATACTAAGTATTAATGCGTGCATATATTTATTTTTAAGAACCTTACTGCAATTATGTCATTAATTAACATTATTGAATGTTTGCTTCTCCCAACATATTTGCGTTTTCTACAAATATACTTATTTTCCTACCTATTTTAAAGCTGTTAAAATATATTATGATATGATCCACATTTCGAAAAAATAAAAATAAAATGTTGTGCAATTCCCAGTGCATAGTGAACTAGTTGCAAGATTTGGAGGTGCTTCTTGTGGATTAGAATTAAGGGTGTCTAGGTATGAGAAGAAGTATTTGTTTTGGGTAATTAAACATTTGTCTTTCTTGTAGAAGCACTTGTAGTGGGTGCTTCCAATTTCTCAATCATCTTATCTTAATTAACAAAGTTATATTAAAACCAGTGAACTGAGTTTTTGATGCCTTGTCTTTGCAGGTTCAGACATGAGTAAGATTCTCATGGCAACTGCACTTTCAAGGATGGAGCTTACTCATCAAAGTAAAGCTTCCCTAGGAGCAGAAGGGGCAATCGAACCCCTTGTGAAAATGTTCAATGGAGGGAAGCTTGAGGCAAAACTTTCGGCTCTAAGTGCACTGCAAAACTTATCCAGCTTGAAAGAAAACATCCAACTGTTGATCGGTACAGGCATTGTGAGCTCTCTACTTCAGCTCCTCTTCTCTGTCACATCGGTCCTCATGACTCTCCGGGAACCAGCATCGGCCATCCTCGCAAGGATTGCCAAGTCTGAATCTGTTCTTGTTAGCCAAGACGTTGCTCAGCAGATGCTCTCACTTCTCAACCTTTCTGGCCCGGGGATTCAGTATCACCTCTTACAAGCACTGAATAGTATTTCTACCCATCAAAGTGCATTGGAAGTTCGAAGGAAAATGAAGGAAAACGGTGCAATTCAGCTACTCCTGCCATTTCTGACAGAAAATAACACCAGAATCAGGACTGGTGCTTTAGATTTAATTTACACTCTTTCTAAAGATTTCCCGGAAGACCTGCCAGAACTGCTAGAAGAAACCCATCTCAATATTCTCATAAATATTGTATCATCCGGAATATCTGAGAGTGAAAAGGCTGCTTCTGTTGGAATAATAAGCAACCTTCCAGTTACTTGCAAGAAAGCTACTGATATACTTAAGAAAGAAAACTTACTGCCCATTCTGATCTCGATGTTGAGTTTAAGCCCCGGGAATTCAACTCCCACTACGTGCTGGCTAATCGAGAGCATAGCCAGCTTGTTGGTTAGGTTTACGGTTCCTACTGACAAGAAACTACAACAGTTTTCAGTTGAACACGGGGCGGTTCCTTTGCTTGTGAAGTTACTCTCGACCGGGTCCCTGGTTGCCAAATCCAGAGCTGCAACTGCACTAGCTCAATTGTCCCAAAACACACTTTCCCTCAGAAAGTCCAGAAGATCAAGGTGGTTGTGTGTCCGTCCTCCTACCGAGGCCCTTTGCGAGGTTCACAACTGTCACTGCTCTGTCAAAGGCATATTTTGCTTGGTCAAGGCAGGTGCTGTTTCTCCAATGATTCAAATTTTGGATGGTAATGGAAGGGAAGTGGATGAGGCGGTTCTCGGGGCCCTTTCAACTCTTTTGGAAGATGAAATTTGGGAAAATGGAAGCAACTACATAGTCAAAATGTCAGGGGTTCACGGCATTATAAAAGTCATAGAACAAGGAAAATTCAAGGCTCAAGAGAAAGCACTGTGGATCTTGGAAAGGATTTTCAGAGTCGACGATCACCGGGCACAGTATGGAGAATCTGCTCAGGTGGTTCTAATTGATCTAGCGCAAAAGGGTGATCCCAAACTAAAATCAACTACTGCTAAGTTATTAGCACAGCTTGAGCTCTTGCAGCTTCAGTCCAGTTACTTTTGAGGCATTCCATCTCAAGTAAAAAAGGATGGTGATCACTTCTTTCTTCTTCTTCTTTCTTTTTATATTTATTTTTATTTTAATTTTAGTATACATTGTTCCCCCAGTATTCATGGAGTATATAAACCATAGGAATCTATAATACAAGATGTAAATGAAAGAAATTTAAATTAAAGATGCACATAAAACGGTTCTGATTTTCTGACGAAAGGTTGTGTGGAGTTATTTAGTAGAGAACAAGATCATTGTTCTGCATATAAAGAGGAAAACATTTCTTTCCTCCTTTTGCCCATCCTGATGAATAGAAGCAGCTAAATGAAATCATGAAAGGTGATTTTCGGGGAATCAACGAATTTTATTCTGAAAATCGATTAGTTAGTGTCTACTCCAACTCAATTAGGTCGGTCAACAGGTGCCCCATGGATACTCGACCTATTCGGGTCAAGTACCCGACCTAGTCGGGTCCAGTGACTCGGGGGTTACTCGAGTGACACGAGTGGAACGGTCCCATGATTTGACAAGCCATTTTCTTAACTACTAAGTTACATGTCTCATAATGTCCTGTGCAGGATTGTACTGACATTATTTTCATTATCTCTGGGACAGTCTTTCGATTATCAGAAGAATTTGTAATCATATAGTATGTATTATATCTTTGATGATAAGTGCGTGCTAAGTCACATAGTCGGCGCTATGTCATCATGATTAGGTAGTTAGAGCTATGTTACGGTCTATGCTGTCTTCAAGACCCGTGTCATGGTAATAATATAGTTTGTGGTGTCTTTATAGTGTGTGCCATTGCAATAATACAGTCTGTGCTGTCTTTATAGTCAGTGCCATGGCAAGTAGTCAGAGCTACACTTATAGTCTGTGCTGCCTTCATGGTCTGTGCCATGGAATATAGTTAGGGCTACGCTTCGTAGTTTGTGCTATGGAATGTCTTCATTTGTAGTTAGGGCTACGTTTCATAGTCTGTACTATGAAACGTTTTGTGCCTTTGCACGATGAGCAACAATATTAGTTGGCCGAGCTACTAGAGGGGCGAGTAGCTTGAATCATGAGTGACTCGAGTTATTGAGTGGAAGTATCGTAGCCGAGCTACTAGAGGGCCGAGTAGCTTGGGTCATGAGTGACTTGAGTGGATGTATTGTTTAAATCATGTAGTTAAAAAGAAAAAATAATTATTGTCACCAAAATAGAGTTCTGTGCTTGAGCGACCTGAGATATCACGTAGGTTGAACCACTTGCCCGAGATGGGGAGCCAAGTGGCTCGGTCGCCAAGTAAGTTAACCGTACTAGAGCGGGTAAAATGTACCATAGTGAATCAATTGCGCCTGAGTAGCACGACCGTACCCGAGTGGCTCGGGCTCACTCGAGTAAGTTGACTGTACTTGAGTGGCTTGGGCATACTCGAGTGGCTTGACCGTACCCGAGTCGCTTGATCGTACTCGAGTAGCTCGGCCATACACGAGCAGTTTGGTTACTTGTTACGAGCAGCTCAAATGTCGTACTCATTTTGAGAAGTTTCACATTGACTTTCTTCCATTCTATCTCTCAATATTGGTTTACTCAAGCTATTCGTCCGAGTGGCTTGGCGTATAATTATTTATGTATTTATTATTCAAAATTTATATATTAATAGCGCTGACCCACCTACAAAGTTTCTCTAGCAGAATTCAAGTGCATCTTGGAATGCACCAAGAACTTCATTATTATAGAGAGTGATAAACCAAAGCATGACGGTCAATTGAAATGGATAACGATGATGTAACACCGCACGACTTCTATAATAAAATGATCGAGTTAGAGTGTTCATGGCATGACTCAAGAGGTTAGATTGCTGCGAGTAATGTCCCTGTAGAAGAAAAAAGTATGCGCGACAAGCGTCGGCTCATGGTCCTAGTAGTTTAGAATGCTACAACCACTTTCAAGTACAATAGCCCTCGGAATCTCTTTGATCCACCTTGATCTTTTATCAGACTTCCTATACTTTTCTTTTCATATCTAACGTTATGATTAAAAGTACCAAATCAAACAAAAAAAGAACACACAAAAATCACATGAGAACAGATGATTTACATGATTAGACTTAAAGCTTATGTACAAGAGTGATAATCGACAAAAGATGTACTACGAAAGAAGAGAACACAATGAGTTACCTGTACTCGTAACTCTCACATGAAACTCTACATTCTGAGAACAGATGATTTACATGATTAGACTTAAAGCTTACGTACAAGAGTGATAATCGACAAAAGATGCACTACGAAAGAAGAGAACATAATGAGCTACCTGTACTCGTAACTCTCACATGAAACTCTACATTCTGAAATATTCAATATATATATATATATATATATATACACATTTGACAAATTAAGTCTAACCTTGCTATTTGCCCAATAAACAGGACACACGGGTCATGAGCGGGTTATAAAAGAAATTGGGTTTAATATAAGACACTAACCTATAACATCTAATTTTGGCATTTTAGGCAAGCACTCAAGATCAAGGAAGAAGTTACCAAGAAAATTAATCAAGCAGATAGATGTTGGATTTCTCATGGTTACGAAGTATTCGAAGTGGGTTGCCAACATCGTCATAGTACTGAAGAAAGATAGAAAGATTCTAGTATGTGTTGACTTTAGAAATCTCAACAGGGTTTGTCTTAAGGATGACTTCCTTATCCCCCACATAGATGTATTGGTAGACAACACCACCAAGAATGCGCTCTTATCTTTCATGGATGGATTCTCAGGATACAATCAGATTTTGATGGCGATGGAAGGCTGAGAGAAGACTACCTTCACGACAATTTGGGACACCTATTGTTATAGGATTATGCCGTTCGAATAGAAAAATGGGGGAGCAACCTATCAATAGGCTGCGACCACATTATTGCACGATATGATACATAAGGAGTCAGAGCTATATATGGATGACATGATCGTGAAGTCCAAAACCCGAGAAGGGCATGTCGTCGCACTAAAGAAATTTTTCGAGCAGATTAAAAAGTACAAAATGCGCTTAAACCCACAGAAGTGTGCCTTTGGAGTTACAGCAGGTAAGATGCTCGGATTTATGATCACACAATGAGGTATAGAGGTAGACTGGTCGAAGATCAAATCCATCTTCGAAATGGCCTTTCCAAGAACCAAGTAGGACGTAAGGAGTTTCTTAGGAAAAATTCAGTTCATCAGCTGATTTATCGCTAAACTGACCACGACATGTGAACATGTGAACCTCTGTTCTGGCTTTTAAAGAAAGAGACCAAGTTTTAGTGGGATCGACAATGTCAAGACTCCTTCAATGGCATACGAAACTATCTACAAAATCCTCCAATTTTATCGCCACCAAAACCTAGCAATTCTCTGATACTATACCTATCAGTGACTGATTCAACAATGGTGTGTATGCTTGCTCACGAAGATGAAGCCAAGGTAGAAAGAGCTAGCTATTACTTAAGTAAGAAGATGACCGAATGCAAACGACGGTATACACCTTTGGAAAAAACTTGTTGGGCGCTAGTCTGGGCATCTAGGAAGCTACGCCATTACATGCCATAATACCGAGTTGTTCTAATCTCAAGGATGGACCCGCTCAAATACCCCTTCGAAATGCAAACATTGACAAGAAAGTTGGCTCGTTCGTTGCTTATGCTGGCTGAATTTGACTTGCAGTATGTCACAAGGAAGTCAGTTAAAGGAAGAGTCGTTGCGGAATTCCTGACCAACCATCCTATTGAAGGGGAAGAAGAGCCTGAGTTTGAGTTTTTCGATGAGCAAGTGTTGAAGATTGAGAAGGATCTGTGGACCCTCTATTTTGATGGAGCTTCAAACCAATACGGATACAGGATAGGGATACTCCTTATCACCCCCGATGACTCCCATATTCCTTTAGCATTTAAGTTGAATTTTGAGGTCAGTAATAATCAGGCCAAGCACGAAGCATGCTTAGTTGAATTGGAAGCCACCTTGGAACTAGGAGCAAGAAAGTTGGAGGTTATAGGAGATGCAACTCTGGTTGTATTCGAGGCGAAGGGAGAGTGGAAGGTTAAAGAAGAAAAATTGGATCAGTACCACCGGGAGCTTGAAATAATTATTTTTTTGCTTTGAAAGCATGGCATTTACCCATGTTCCGAGACTACAGAACAAGTTCGCCGATGCCTTGACTACTCTGGCGTCAATGATAGACATACCACATTGGGTAAAGATGAGGCCTTTGGAGATTCAACAGAGGAATACACCTATAATTAGCAACATTACCGTTACCCAATAAGTCAATGACGGGCTACCATGGTATCACGACATTTGAAATTTCATTGAGAAGGGAGAATATCCTAGCCGAGCCAGTAAAAAGGATCAGAGAGCTATTAGAAGACTCGCTGCACAGTTTGTGATCTGTAGAGAAAAATTGTATAAAAGAGGATATCTAGAAGCCAATAAGCTTTATGTTGACACAGAAGAGGAGTGCGAGTTGATGAGAGAGGTTCATAGAGGAGTTTGCGGACCTCACATAAGTGGATGATGCTGACAAAGAAGATCATAAGCTAAGAATATTTCTAGATGACAATGGAAACAGACTGCCACCAGTTCGTCCGGAGGTGCCGAAAATGCTAGATTCACACAAATCTCATGCATGTACTGCTGTCTCAGCTTTATACTATGACCTCTCCCTGGCCGTTCTTGGTTTGGGGAATTGATGTAATAAGGAAGGTTACATCCAAGAGAACGAATAGACATGAATTTATCCTCGTAGCAATCGATTACTTCAAAAAATGGGTCAAAACTACCTCTTAGTCAATCTTGAAGGCCTCCCAAGTAGCCAGATTCATCAAAGAAAATCTCATTTGGTGGTACGGAGTTTCACAGGAGATAATTTTCGACAACAGTTCCCACTTTCAAGGAGAAGCTTTTGACTTCATAGAGGATTATCGAATTGTTAGTCATAAGTCTTCACCATATAGACCGCAAACCAATGGAGCCGTGGAAGCTGCAAATAAGAATGTGAAGAAGATCTTACAGAAAACAATAGAGGAAAGCAAGGATTAGCCGAAAAAGTTACTGTTTGTACTTTGGGGATACTGGACATCGATTAGAACTTCTATTGGAGCAACGCCTTATGCTTTGTCTACAAAATGGAAGTAGTTCCATGTATAGAATTGGAGATCCTGTCTCTAAGAATAATGACGAAAAGTAATATGCCCAAGTTAGAATGGCGGAGGGACAGGTTCGAACAGTTGCTCCTATTTAATGAAAGGAGACTTAGAGCCTTGTTTCATGTTCATGAATATCAGATAAGGATAGCTCGAGCATTTAACAAGAAGGTTAAGTCTCGGGACTTGAAGGAAGGTGACTTAGTCCTCAAAGAGATTAGAACTCCGATCTTTGATCCAAGGGGCAAGTTCAAATCCAATTGGGTCGGACCTTATCTCATTAAGACCTTCATGTCAGGAGGCACTACCATCCTTATGGATTTAAACGAAAATATTTTTTCTACACCCATCAACTTAAACCAGCTCAAGAAGTTCTACCCCTGAGGGAAAGCCAGCTAAAGGAGAGCGTCAATTCTCGAGTGTGACCTGAACTTCGAACTACGTTATGGCCTGATTCCCCTTTCTTCACGATACGTAGGCATCTTTTGTCAAAAGTTTAGCCCAAACCTCTAAAGTTGAAATTCCCTCTTTGTAACCATGTTTCAAGTAGCAGGATCAATGTGAAAAACTTGTTTTAAGTTTTTTCAATAAAATGATTATATTGTAAGAACGAAAATCTAAAAAGGTCACCATAAAGTAAAAGTGGAGAAACTTTCATTAATGAGTTTTACCAATACAGTTTTCAAAATCAAGAGAGGCTCGCAAGTCCTCACCCTAAGGAGTTAAAAGGGAAACAAGCAAAATATTGAGGTATAACAAAGTAAAGTCAAGTCCTCCTTCTCTTTGCATTCCCTTCCTATCCTACCTTGTGCTCTATCTCCGCTTACAGCCAAGCCTTGTAACTCGTAGATAACCCACTGTCAAAATTCCCACCAATAAGTATTCTCAGTCGAAAATTGACCCAAGAAAGGGACCTAGTGGGGAGAACTATACAGATGACTCACAGAAGCCTCAGAGCGAATTTTAGTATGATCGAACTAACGAAGGATGCAGTATGGATGATAAAAAGTGGCCAGCTTTAAGCCGACTAACAAAACCCCCAAGTGACCCACAATTGCAGTAGTCATGGAAGATATCTTTAGCCAGGGGTATAGCTAGAAGATGTCCTCTCCGGTCAGAGAACTAATGTAATACTGCTAAGTAGCCTCGATGGAGCACAGGTGATAAACCTGATGACGAGTGAAGGATTTCACGCTGTAATTGTCAGACATGGGCTTCTCCAGCAGATTCACTTTCCCCATCAGCTAAACTTGAGAGAAGCAAAGAAGAAGGAGAGTTATGTGGAAAATTCTGAGAGAATAATGAAAAAAGAGAGATGAGCGGAAAAATAGAAAGAAAACACAGAAAAAGAAAAGCTGAGCGGAAAAACTTAGGAGAAATACAGAAAAAGGAGAGTTAAGAGACTACTTGTAGCAGGAGAGTACTACCGGCAAAGTAAGGGGCAACCTCATTGTGGACTGCGTCAAGCCTAAGGAGAGTCTCAGCAAGAACTAACGGGACAGGAACTCGGCCCTCGTGGATTTGATGAGCCACATTTACTAAGGAAGAGCTAGCCTGCCTGTCCGAGGGTCCCAAGAGAAAACGAGCCAGAAGACAGATACAAAGAGCATACCGGTGCTAAAGCTGAAAAGAGAAATCTCTAGAAGATTCACGAGGCCCGAAGCGGTCCACGATCCGTGACACGTTAAGAACTTCGGGGTGGGTAATGAGAGAAGCTTCACACCTAGAATAACCATAGAGATGCATCAACCTGCCCGTAGGACTCAAGAAAGGCGTGGGAACTATAACCTCTTCTCGGCCCGAAATCTCCAGAATGGCTGAAAAGTCCTCCACAGTTGGACATAATTCCTCGACACCAAAATGGAATACGTGTACCTTGGGATCCCATAACTGGGCTGCTCCTCCCAGAAGATGTCAAGAAACCCTCAGGGTTTGCAAAGAGAACAACGCATCTAGACCAAAGTTGAGGAAGTTTTTGCACTCAACTGTAGAAAAGTCGCTCATCCAAGCCAACAGAGAGTTGTTGTACGAGTGGCCATGAAGGATACAAGGAAAATGCAAGTTATCTAGAACAGTGGGGTCTGGAACAGTTGCCCCCTTTTATAGATCCAGAAATGGAGGGAACCTACAGAATCTGCTCAAAGTTTGGCTCCACAAACTTTTATCACAACCGCCGTCTATTTCTCACAACCGTTAACTTCTCACCTCACGGTCGTCATGCTTTCCTCCCAAACCTTACGGCCATAATATTCCAATGTCTAGGCTGTGAACTTTTCTCTATAAAAGGTTAGGCCACCATATCCAAAACCAACGGCCATAAGTTTATTTTTCACGGTTGCAACTTTTTTTATGCAGAAATTTTGACAGTCTGTTCCTATTTTTCCAACATGACCCAAACTGTGGTTATGAACCTATTAGCAACTCGCAACAAGAAAGGCAGTTTATATGGCAAGATTACAACCCATGAATCACATCAACATGCATAATAGGAGTTTAAGCTTTCAAAAGTCATTTTCATAACATAATAATAATCAGGCATCCATGATAATCAAAAGTGTAAACCACAGGGCACGAAGGCCAACCCATTAAAAGTAAAGTAATGTGTATATTTTGTGTCGTAGCACGCAGGCCAAAAGATGAACCAAAGCCACGTAGGCCCCATCCATAGTATCTGTGCAGTATGTCGGGAATGATATATTAATGTAGGTTAGAGCAGTGTATTAGTAGAACAGCGAGCATAAAAAATTAGTGTATCTGTGCAGTGAGCCAGAGCAGTATATCTGTGTGGTACGATAAGGTAGAGTAATAGGATGTCTCAAACGGGCACGCAGGCCCAAATAAGAATAAGCACGTAGGCTTCCATGTACAGTAAAAAGAAAAGAAAAGGAGATCATCAGCAGTAGGGGCAGCACATGTCGGTCACTCCCGTCGAGTCCTATTCCTCTGGACAATGTAGCCTCCCTGAGATGACTCGTTAGACGACCTCATCAATCATGTCCCCTCCTTTGTGCCCGTGCCTGTTTACGTTGCACTGGAGGTCCCGACTCTAGAAGAAGTAACGGCAACAGAAGTGGAAGTAGAATTTGTGCTAGCACTGCGACTGAAGTAGCAGGTGCTGTGCGACCATCGCGAGTCCTCGGTCCTTTGCCATATCCACGCTAAAAGAAGGAAAAGGGCCACATCAGCTAAGGCAGATAAATATGAGCAAAAAAGGAAAAATGCAAAAATGTAAAGGTGAGCTAGGAAGGACTGAGTACCACAACAGGGCCACCTCGAGGAGCAGAAGGCTCCATGCCCTGGGCTCGGAAAGAAGCATCCCAGCAACGAACCAATACCCTCAACCCGGAGATTAGGTGAAGCACTGGTCGCACCACTCTCGAGGCATCTGTTAAGAGAAGAACCAAATCAGTGCAGTTAGATGTCAGAATTAGTGCAGTGCAGTCATATATCATAACCAGTACAGACATGAGAACCAGTACAGACATGAGAGTCAGTGCAGCCAGATGTCAGAATCAGTCATGAGAATCAATGTAGTCAGATAAAGGAGCAGTATGAAAAATAGATTCTCAAAACTGATTTTTCGAGCTCTTGCTATTAAATGCCTAACTCATCTCCCTACGTTAAAATTCTCAATACCTGCCAATTAAATTTAATTACTTACAATTTAATTTAATCTGCTTCTTAAAATTTCTTAAGTTCTTCCGCTTAACTAATTTGCTGGATGGATAATTAAATCTACCTACAGGGTTTGGCTTGGTCAAAACGTATAAGCTTTCTTAAGGGGGTATTGTCAATCCCAAACAATCGAGACGTGGATTTTATCAATAATTAATATTCACCGTATAATTAATACTGCTATCTAACTCACCGGGACTATTGACCCATAAAAGATCGCACCCTCTAATGAATCAAAATAACGAATATTAAATATACGCAAATAATAATTATTTCGGGATTAAGAGTATAAGCACTCATAATAACATTGGAGTGTAAATTAATTTATATAGTCAGTATAAAATTAATTATCCCAACTTGGTCATGTCCAATACACACAAAGTGTACTAGTACAGAGAATCAGAATAATAGACGACGCTATTATCTGTTTTTCGTAACCAAGATATGCCTACTAAAACTCTGTGCTACAGTCGTACCGATAGTTTATCTAATTCTATTTAAACTGTGAACAAAAATTTATATTCGCAGAAGAACCTATAATCTGGTCTTTTCTGTGCAAACTGTACTTTACACACCAGATTTAATATTGTATAAAATAAAGGACAACCAGGGTTTTTAGTATATAATCCTGACAATCTCTCACTTATACTCAAAACCATGCTGCTATAAATCTGACTCCCATGCCTTCTACATGACTATCAAAAGTCTTAGCTGGTAGACTCTTTGTAAAATGATCTGCAATGTTGTCCGCTAATGTAATCATGGTCACAGCAACATCATCTCTTTATACAATTTCTCGTATCAAGTGATACTTATGCTCAATGTGTTTTCTTTTCTTGTGAACACTTAGCAACTTTGAATTTGCAACCGCTCCACTATTATCACAATAAAGTATAATAGCCAATTGAACTGAAGATACCACATCTAGATTCAACAAGAAGTTCTCGAGTCAAACAGCCTCCTTGGCTGCTTCAGAAGCTCCCAAGTATTTAGCCTCTATGGTGGAATCAGCAATGTAGGATTGCTTGATACTCCTCTAACTTATAGCTCCACATCCCAAGATAAATACATATCTTGAGGTAGACTTACGGGAATCTTTGTCTGACTAGAAGTCCGAGTCTGTATACCCCAAAGGTACTAGACTGTCTACCTATTAAACCAACATATAATTTCTAATCATTTTCAAGTACTTGATTGTATTCTTTATTACAGTTTAATATTTTTGCCCTGGATTAGACTAATATATACTAACTATGCCAACGGCAAAGCAAATGTTGGGTCTAGTACAAAGCATAGCATACATTATGCTTCCTACTGTCAAAGCATAAAGAATTTCTTTCATCTTCTCTATCTCATCAGGTGTCTTAGGACACTGATCCTTGGATAGAGTGATTCCATATCTGAAAGGGAGAAATCCTTTATTGGAATCCTGTATGCTAAACGAGCAAGGATGCCATTGATATACTTGACTTGTGATAAGCCAAACATCCTTTGTTTTTTATATCGCAAAAGCTTGATCCCAAGGATGTGACTAGCTTCTCCCAAGTCCTTCATATCGAACTGCCTAAATAACCATACTTTTACTAAAGATAACACCCCCACGTCATTTTCGATGAGCAAGATATCATCTACATAAAGTACTAGAAAGACCACCACGCTTCTGTTATGCTTCTTATACACATAGGACTCTTCTAGACTTTGATCAAAATCATAAGCCTTTATAGCTTGATCAAATCGAGTATTCTAAGATCTCGATGCCTACTTAAGTCTATAAATGAATCTCTTAAACTTACACAACATGTGCTCCTAGCGCTTTGCTATAAAATTGTTTGATTGTTCCATATAGCTACACTCATCAAGACTTACGTTAAAGAAAGCTATTTTGGCATCTATTTGTTAAATTTTGTAATCGAAATGATCCGCAATGGGTAAGAGAATCCGGATAAACTTAAGCATGGCTATTGGCTAAAAGGTTTTCTCATAATCGATCCATTCTTTTTGAGTGAACCCTTGTACAACAAGCCTAGCTTTGAAAGTTTCAATCTTTCCGTCTGCTCCTCTCTTCTTCTTGTTGACCCACTTGCATTCGATGGGTTTTATCTCTTCAAGTGTTTCTATCAGTTCCCAAACCTGATTATAATACATAGATTTCATCTCTAAATTCATAGTCTTTTACCAAAGATTTATATTTTTGTCCTGGAGTGCTTTATTGATGTTATATGATTTGGTATCTAGTTTTGTCGAGATCTTGTCAAAAGACTCTCCCAAGAACATATGCCAATCGAGTTGATGAACGACCCTCCCACTACAACGAGGCACTACCTACATCTGTGTACTAGCTGTAATGCATTGTGCAGAATCTGCACCATGTGCACCATCACCCACATGCTCATCTGGCATGTTAATGGTAGCACCCTGATCTGGTTCGGGATCTGTACATGTTCCGATAATCCTCCCACTACGACGAGACAATGGGATATCAGTGGTTTGTGGTTCCTCTTCCATTCTACTGGTATTTCCTTTCAATTCTTTCAGAATAATTTTACTTTTTGGTCTGTGATCTATAATATAATCATCTTTCAAGAATCGGGCATTAGTGCTAGCAATGATATTCTGATCTTTAGGATTATAAAATAAATCACCCTTCGTTCTCTTGGGATACCGGACAAAAAAACAAACTTCTATCCTTGGTTGTAACTTACCCGCCTTCCCTTTTAGCATATGTGCTGCACACCCCAAAATTTGAATACGTTTCAAACTAGGCTTAAGCCCAGTCCACAATTTTGTGGGAGTTGAAGGTACTGACTTAGAAGGTACCAAATTCAGAATATAAGCTTTTGTCTCTAATGCAAGTCCCCAAAATGAATTGGGTAATTCTGAATAATTCATCATCAACCTTACCATCTCCATAAGGGTCATATTCATTTTTTTTGCTACACATTCTACCGTGGAGTACCCAGTGCAGTTAACTGGGATATAATTCTTTTTGATGATAAGTAATCCCTAAATTCTCTAAAGAGGTACTCGCCACCATGGTTGGATCACAGTGACTTGATACTTTTACTTAGACGCTTCTCTACCTCCGCCTTGAATTCTTTGAATTTTTCAAAGTATTCAGACTTACGGTGCATCAGGTAAATATATCTATACCTTGAGTAGTCGTCAATAAAACCGATGAAGTACTCAAAATCACCTCTAACCTGGATATTCATAGGACCACACAAATCAAAGTGAACCAGTTTCAACGGTTCTTAAGCTCTATAGCCTTTGGCTGAAAATTGGCTCTTGGTCATCTTAACCTCTAAATAGGACTCACAAACTAGAAGTGCCTCTACTTCTAATGAACTTAAAAGTCCATCTTCTACCAGTATATTTATCATTTCTTGATTAATATGACCCAAGCGTAAGTGCCAAAGAAACGTTTGGTTCATTAAAGAAGGATCCTTTCTTTTATATGGTAAATTAGATGTGTTATTCAATTCATTTAGTTGTAGTGTAGGAGAGATTGAAATAGTAACATAAATATTATCTACCAATATACCAGAACAGATAACCCGTTTATTATCCTTAATAACTACAGACTTATTATGTAGGTAAATCTCACTATCACTGAGTTATCGGGTTTTCTGGAACCTCTACAATGAATTACAGACATGAATAGTAACTCCCGTATCTACAGATCAGGTACCGGTAGATAACACCACTAAACATGTTTTTACAACTAGTGAACAAAAATTACTTTGCATGTTCTATTTACTAAGAAAAACTAGACATTGCTTTTCTCGAGTGCCGTGATTGGTTGTAGTGAAAATATCTGCTTTTTAGTTTTTTCACACTAGTCTGTGGCTTACTAACTACCTTGAAAACCATGTCACCCTATTTCTGAATCTTTTTCTTCTTCTTACTTTTCGGCTTAGAGGAAGAACTCTATTTAGAAACAAATATATTTTTTGACATCTTAAGAATACACTCAGTTGTTAAAACTATATCCATATTCCTTTTTCAGTCTATATAGTTTGGTTTCATTAGTTTGTTTTCTTTAAGTGTAGCCGCGAGTGAATTGAAAGCTATTTTAATCCTGAGAATTATATAATTAGAAATCATTAATTATGACAACCAAAAACTTTAAATTTTATTTTAAATTGATTTCCGTTACCATTTAAAAAACAAATCGCCAGCAGTCTGGTACCTTGTGAATAGTATGCCTTAATGGGAGATGACGTCCACTATCCATCGTTTGTCTAGACAAGTCAATTCCTATTAATTTTACTATCTAGGTAACAGACTGTGCTAAGTAAAATTGAATAGTTGACGTAGTTTTGGTATAATAAATAATAGCAGTAACTCAGATAGAGAGAATACTATTATTTACAGTTAAGTGTTAACCACCACCTAATCACGAATTAATAGTTTCGCAATGAATCTTTCAGATGGAGAAGTGATCTACACTAACAATTATTTAGAATTATCTCTGAAGGAGGTACGTACCGGTGATACCATAATTAATTCTATCCGATGGGTAGGAATGCCTTACTGCTGACATGTAGAATTAATTACTTCACTTACGAACTGGTGATGGAGATCGCGGGATTTATCTGTTAATAATTTTTTTCTCCCACTTAATTTTTTAAAATATTTTTGAGAGTTATAAAAACTGTTTAATTAAAATAAATTTATTAATTTCGAAAAATCACATGATCCAAAAATTTTGATTTTTTTTCAAACCATCTTTTTCGTGTCTTAATGTATAAAAAAATTGTATGCACAGTTTTTTCTTTACTTTATAGGTAAAGTATTAAATAAAGGCATTCTAGTACGATTTTTTTACACATTTTTTTGAAAATTAACAATTTATTAAAATTAAATCTTTTCCATTTAATTAATTCAAAAATTTAAAATTAATTTTTAAGTTTTTTCAAGATATTCGATTTATTAAAAAAATTATCTTAAACGTGTTATTTTGTAAAAAATAAAATATCTAAAGTTTTTTTTTTATTTTATTAAAAAAATTTAATTTTATTTTTCTTTACAAAATATTAATTAAAATTGAATTTTTTCAAATTAATTAAAATAAACAGAAAATATAAAATCAATATTTATCATCTACGCAGTTTATATAAATAAATAAACAAGATAAATATTATCCGATTTTATGATTGAGATGAAACTCTATCGAGTTTCAAGCTTCTGTATCCAGATAAATTTTCATTTTTTCAATCGCTGTAAGAAACTGGTTATTCTTGTCATAATCAAATAAGGATTCATTCATTCACAGTGTTATAGATATACAACACTTCTGGATCAAAACATATCAGAAAACAGTCCCCCGAGCTGCCTCAAACAGCCACCACCACTGGCCAGCCGCTGGCGCTGCCGACAACACTGCACCAGCCTCTTCCAGTGGCTTTTTTGACCTCTTCTCGAATTTCGTTTTTGTTCCCGTTTTTTTTTGAAACGTAGCTAACGAAATATACTATTTTTTTTTTGTAAAAATGTTGGTTCGAAAGCATCGAGAAAAAGGGGTTTTGATGGCTGTAGAACCACCACTGCCGCTGTTGTTGCTGCCGCTGCCGCTACTGCCGCGCTGCTTACTGTATCGCTAACTTTTTGAGGCCATTTTGAATTTATCCGAACTCCGTTTTTGTCTCCATTTTTTTGTCTAAAAAATAGCTTACAAAATATACTATTTTTCGGTAAAAACCCTGGTTTGAAAATAGCCCAAAAATAGCTATCGAAAACCTTCGAAGAAGCTGCCGCCGCTCATATGCGCCTCCCCAACTTGCGCCACATGTTCTGCCTTCTTTCCGTGGTTGATTCAGCTCCCGTTTTACACTGTTTTTAGCGCTGATATCCAGAAATATGATGCCCTAAAGAGTGCCTCAAAAAAAGTCTCAAAAAACCTCGAAATCGAGCCCCAAACGGCCCCGGATAGCCTACTGTCCGCTACCCTTATTGCCGCTTGTTTTGACTTGTTTTTGTCTAGGTTTTTGCTATGTTTTTAGACTATTTTTTTCTGCCTATTTTACTACTATTTGGTGTCTAAAAAACTGCAAAAAATCCATCCTGAAAAATTCATAAAATCGAGCAAAAAATGACCCTCGAGCCGCCGGCCAAAGCCACTGTCGGTGGGCTATTTTGCCACCCTATTTTGCTGCGTTTTGAACCTGTTTTGCTGCTTTTTTTAATACACAAAATTTGCAAAATAACTTACCTAAAAAACTTGTTTAAAAAACATGCAAAAATCATCACGATCCGTGGCCTGAAACACCCATAACCACCTCCAAAACCACCGGCTGTACCACTGCCCATTTTTTGTGCTCTTGGACATTCGAATCTCTTCTTAAATATTCTAAAATATATGAAAATAATAATAAAAGCTTTTATATCGAAAACCTATGTCCCGAAGCTCACATTCGAGCTAAAAAAACTTAAACTGTCACGATCAACCCTCGTAATTAAAAAAAATAATTATCATTCATACATTCAATCAAACATAAAAATAATGACGATCATAAAATCGGTATTAGAACGTCTATAAAATAAAGTTTGCACAGTTCTAAATCTATCTGGCCCCGCGATTAACCGTAAACATAATCAAAATGGCTCTGATACTAATTGTTGGAGGCAAATTGTCAAGTTCATTGATTTGAATACGAATTTTTGATAAAATAATTACTAGACAGGCAATCACCGGAATAGATTCCAGATTAAATTTTTTTGATGTCGAATGACCAAAATGTTGGAGAGCGAGCCGCGCAACAGAAAAAAAAGATTTTTGAATCGATGTCGTAACCGTAAAAAATGACGTCGTAGCCCATTATACGCACGGATATTTTTCTTGTTGGTTTCGGTAATTATTTAATTTAATTTGAATGCCGATATTACCG
>JAULJZ010201111.1:0-19674 GCA_032270985.1 Heliamphora pulchella
TAGGTCGGTTAAATCCACGATTGTGGGTTGTGGGTTGGAGGTGGATTTCTCAGAAATCGCTGTTATGAGCAAAACCATATCAGTTTTAACATTGACAGGCAGTGTCGTTAATAGAGTTTTGAACTTTATCGTCTTCTCTCTCCTAGACTTACTTGATTTCCTACTCTGTTATGGTTACAAACTTGTAGATTTATTGATTGAAGCCGAATGGAAGCATTGTTACTGCTCTTTAATCGGGAGAGGGAGGGGTAGGGATGAAGAGCACCAATCGGGAGAGAAAACAAACAGATCATACATACCAGTCTTGTCGAGTCCGAAGCGATGAAGTGCTCCAAGCGGCAGAGGGAAGCAATTGTACACCTGAATGAGACGACCCAATCGATCAAAACCCTAGGCAACTGATACGGAGATCGATGAAAACCCTAGGCCTTACAGATCGAGAGAGAGCGGTAGAACAAAAGAAGGCGCGGCACACAGATCGTGAGAGAGAGCAGGAGAACGAGATAGAGAGGGAGAACGGCAATTAGTTTTGGTTTAGGTATATCACCAGCGCAACTATTGTATTGGCGAATACAATTAAACGCACCCGCGAACATCTACAGATTTGGCGCCCAAAAATTACAAGCTCTTTGCGACGTAATGCTGTGCATTGCCAAAGGTAAGATTTTTGCCAACACGCTTTTGGTCGCCAAATAAGCACACTACGTCTGCAAAAAATTAGTAAATTTGCGCGCAAAATATAATTTGGCGCCAAATGAATTGGCAACGAGCTCTCACCTCTCGTCGGTAAAGATAGCTTTTTAGCAATGAATTAGAGCCTTCATCGCCAAGTGTGGTCGGTAATAGTGCATTTTGTTGTAGTGCCTATAAAAACACATTATTTAACACTAAATCGAGATCTATGATAATGTAAATTGTCAGATTTAAACGGTGCATTTAAGCACCGATCACCTCTTCAACTTAAACTTTTCTAGTCCTCAAACAAAGCAAACAAAATTAAAAACTTGACTACCCCACATTTATTCTAAAAAATTTAATTTGAAATTATGAACTTCCTACCCCTGATAATTAAAATGTACAATTTCAATTATTTTCATTTTAAAAACAACTACCCACAAATCCGTACTTAGGGTGTGTGAAATCTCAGCTGCACAATTTGGTTTCATTACTCCAAATAACATAGCTTGAATTTCTATCAAAATCAAGTCTCGAATTTAATTTTCACTAGGTATTCACTCACAATTGAATACTACGAAACAGGCATATATACATGGGTGCTCTCATTGTATGCAGTAGAATTTATGTAAACAAAATGAAATAATCTACATACTTAAGAGACAAAGAATATTGTGATTAAATATAACTCTTAGTCTCGTGGTCGAAATGCCAATTGTTGAGAACATGTAATGAAGACTTCATTCATCATTTCTTTTCAATTATTTTCAAAACATCAAACCATGTTATTCCTATGATCAAATAGGGCTTTCATATTGGTTGTAATGTGATATGGGAATAATGTATATTTGGGTTTGAGTTGAGTATATGATGTCTTGGAACAGATCAATGGTCAAGCACTACTCATTTTTTCCCTTACATCCTTATTGTGTACATTCACCACCTCAATGCTAACTTTTGGCTACTAAAAAGATGTCTCTATTTTTCATCTTTTTTGAGAGATTTTACATTCCCACCGTTTGATTGTTGACTATATTTCTCCATTGTAATCACTAACTTGTTTACATAACATTTTTTTGATATAATAGGGGAACAAGGAATGGCTTACATATCAAAACTCAAATGGGGGAACTACGGGTAAGTGCATAAGACGAAGGAACTAACTGACTCAAAAATAGAAACATGGCATATAATCCTTTCCTAATGTTGACATCGTCTTTCGTATGGTCCAAATTTTCATAGAAATTTCAAATGGAGTTAAAATGTGTTTCTCAACTCTTGACCAAAATGATGAATAACAAGACTATACAACAAATAATGCAAACTTCAACAAATAATGCAAATAAATGTAGATATATCCCCCAACAAATAAGATAAAGACTCAAAACTCTCTAAGAGTCTAAGCCTCCACAATTACTTTTCAAGGTTTTCTTAACATCCACATTCATTATCGTTAATCTCAAACCAATAGTTGAGTGTGCAGTGCATAAATTTCGAGTATCAGAGTTAATGGTTCATTGTTTCTTAAAAATGTTTGTAGCTAAAACCATGCGCTTCTAAATTATTTATGTAGACACCACAATTTGACCCCGCCTAATCTTAGGTTGATCTGGATAAATTCGATGATGAAATCAAATAAAATGGTGCTTTAGAACGATCATTGGGGAATGATCCAAGCTCAGTATTTAAACCAGATGATCAAATCCTTCAAAACCAGTGAACCTACTGTGTCCAACCCCTGAGCCACCAACTTTGATTGTTGCCACCGTTATAAGAACGTCTTGGAAACCCTAGCAAAGGTCGCGACCACCACCTTTGAACTTTGGAGTCGTCAACTTCATTGTGGCGACCACCAGAAGAAACCCTTGGAAACTTGACCTTCACTACAAGAAAAAACACTTTCGGCAACCACAATTTTGGTCGGCAAATGTTATTATTTAGTCGCCAAAAGATTTTACCGACTAAATATTTTAGTCACCAATTTGGTCGCCAAAAGCTTGTCAGGAAAGAGTTTCAATGACCAAATTTTTGTTGGTCGACAAAAGCCTAGACCTTTGCCTGCCAACATTTTAGTCGGCGACAGACGCCAACAGACGCCTTGGCAGACAAATAGATTTTGTCGCCAAAGAATTTTGGTCAGCAAAAGTGTTGATTGGCAGCCAATAAATTTAGTCAGCAAAAGATTTTTCTTGTTTAAAAAAAAATTGCCGACCAAATGGTCGGCAAAAATTATTATTTTTAAATATTTGTTATTATAGTAATTTTTATCACTTCAGACATAACCTATAACTTTTGATTTTTACATTCAAAATAATTATTAATATTTATTCACAAATGCATAAATACCAACACGAATTAGTGCACACCATTGCGACTCTACAAAATAAACCTAAAGCCTATATATATACATATAAACTTGTCACCTCTGATTTTTCACTACTACATTAATTGTAATAAATCTCAATTAAAAATCGAGATCTTATAGAATCCATCTCGGTTTAGAAATTGAGAGGTTTTCGGTCGAGATTAAAAAAGGGTACTTTTAATCTCGGTCAAAAATTGAGATTAAAAAACATAATTTCTATAACAAAATAATATTATATATAAAGATCTTTTTTACTACATGCATAACCTATAAAATTTGCTTTCTGTAATACAATAAATGTATTAAAAATAATGATAATAAAATTCCATCAAAGGAAATAACAAATTAACAAAGTTCAAAAATATATTAATCTTTAAAACTCTTGTATTACATGAATAATTCCATAGCATCAAATATGAAATTAAAAATAAAGAAACTCCAACTTAGTACCTAATTAGGAATCAAAACCTTCTAAAGATTACCAAAAAACAACTAGAAATTACAAACAAAAATAAAAAAAACTACAGTAACTCTCCACTGAACAGTCCCTTTGCCTTAAAGAGGCATCTCAATATTATTGCCTTGCCTCCATTTCTTTGTCTATCAAATCTTCAATCGCAATTGAATAAGATCTTTCTCTAACTTCTCAACTGCTCTCAACACTTATATAACACTTTGTCCAACATTTGGTAAAAGTGTTCAGCATCTGGTGAAAACTACCACATAAATGAAACATTAATTGTCTACAAGTATAGAGCTAACAAATATTTTCCTTTCAATTTTGAAATACTTACTCAAATAGGAAGCGAATAGGTTGTCACTTAATATAAATGAAACATTAGCATACAAGATACAGTTTAAGCCACGATAGCATGCAAAATATAGTTTATAAGAACTGAGATCAATCTAGCACGATTAGCAAAGGTGCAGATGAGGCAGATTTTGGAACAATACTTTCCGTTTTGGAAGATGGGTTTATCATCCATTAAAAGATTATTAAAAGACGGCTAATTAATGACCAATCTACGCTTCCATCAAACTTGATATGCTTCCATGTTGATATGGAAAGCTTCATGAGCCCATTGACAAGTAGTTGGTTCAATGAGACAGTTAAATAAGAACAAATAAGAACCATCTACCTCCACATAGCACCCATGGTTAGACTAACCAAACTATGCATGAGCTGTAAACCAACCAAACCATGCATGAGCTGCAAGACAAAAAAGATATTCCACATATCAGCTAAATTCTCTCATGAACACAAACATTTCTCTTTAAATACAAGGATAAACAAGGGCAAGCAAGGAAATAAAAATACCTATAACATTGTTACATTGGCTTCACCCTACAAAGCTGGCCTTCAAACATTTATACATTTGCATGTGCTAAAGGGTTAGTGAAACATACAGACACAAACAATTATGCTTGCAATGAATTAAGCAAGTAAAAGCTAAACCCACTTTACCAGGTAGTACAAAAAAGTCTCAATTATACAGTGACTCTTTTATATGCTTCCCTCCCTATTTTCCTCAACAGTTACATTAGATTGAATTTGTCTTAGGGATAGCTCTATTCCACTGTCTTTTTCTTATATTAGATGTTTGTTCTTTGGATAAGTTCCTTATATTTGATATCTTATTGTAGGAAATATGATTAAGCTCTTTAAAGTGAAGGAAAAACAGAGGACTGAAAATCCTAATGGGACACCACCTGTCAAGAAGCAAAGTGCAGGGGAATTATGCCTTCACAGAGGTACCATCTTTTACGTATTAAAAAAAAAAAAAATCTAGCTATCAATGTTATCTTGAAGTTATTGGGAGCTGTTTTCTCAGGTTTTTTTGCTTAAGAACTTTTCTTAGGGTGAAGAGATTGATTTCCATTAGGCTACTCTTTTAACAGTCTACTGGCTACTGGCTACTGGCTACTGGCTACTTGATAATGTTACAACTTTCTGAATCAGTTGTTCACCTTTTTATTTGGCAAACTAAAAATGCTACGCGTTGAGACAGTTGCAAGCATAGTTCTCACTTGCTATTATCTTAAAATCAATTTTAATGCATGCAATTTGACATGGTTTTAGTGTGAACTCCCATATCTACCACTATAATGTAATCCAAGTTTACTATACATTTCACGATGGACAATAACTTCATCATGATACATAAGATTTGAAATGCAGACGATAGACTTTACCTGGCCACTCTAATCATTTTTGTTAGAAAATAGTAGCAAACATATATTTATTGCAAAGATTCATAGGAGAAGTTACCAGTTAGGTCCGACCTAAGGAAGTTACCAGTTAAAAGCTAAACCCACTATACCACCACTAAATGGCAACCCATCACCTACCCACAACCAAAAGCCACACTTAACCACTTAACCCAAAGCTCCATGATAGAGTTTCTTAGGAAGATTTCACAAAAGAACTAAGGAAAGAAATCCAAAGATAATTAAGAAGAAACAGTAGTTCATAGAACAAAACAGGCATACTACCTGTAGAGGATAAGGATTAGGATCTACTGCTCCCGTCCAAGCTGGCTGAATTGTCAGGGATGGTTGACATGTGTACGCCTGCACAAGAAAAGGGGGTGAGATGCCCGCCGGTAGCTTTATACCGGTGGACCCTCCGACGATCAAGTCAGGCAAGAGTTTTTAGAGAGAGAGAGAAGAACTTGAAAAAGTATTTTGATAGAGCTTTCTCTAATGAAAAGTGAGCATACCTTTGCCTATGAAAGTGATAGCTATTTATAGAAAGAATTTCACCTGACCCGCTTTTGGAGTCCGACCCGACCCGAGCAGGTCGGGTTGTACTATTCTCTCTGATCCATGCATAACTGTCAGTCTGATGGTGACTTATCAAAGCCATTATTGCACTTTTCTGCAAGTTTTTTTTATCATGTCAAGCTGTCTATCAGTACTCAGACCTAGTCTAGCCTTGGCTAAGTCAACTTTTTCTGACACCCTAGCCCCAGAATTGGTCTAGCCGCTACTGATCTCAAATATCAACCATCGAACTCAGGTTTAGACGTCGCACAGCTCGTCCTGCTCGGACACGAATGCCGAGCAGTCCTCCTAACGGTGCCGAGCACCTCTTCTTCATGGTCTGGACTTAACTCCTTCTAAGCTCGGAGCCAAGGCCACTACGCGGGTCTCGTGTCCCGAGGTCTTCAGAACTCGGGCACACTGTCCGCATATGCTCTGCTCACCGCCCGAGCTGGTATGTATATGCCGAGGTATGCAATCGTCGGAGAAATACTGTTGCTCTATACGTCATTCTACGTGTGCTCCACGCGGCCCTGGTCGGGATTTGACCCCCCCTCAACTGCCCCCATCATCTTACTATTGCTCAGGAACTCGAGCTACTGGAAGGTGATGTGACGACCTTGCTAGATCTACTGCTCTACTTTTTGATCGGGGAGGCTTGTTGAACAAGTTTTGCTGACGTACTATCTCTTAGTCCAAGCGTATGCCAACTGCCACTTCCGCCACGTGGCAAGCCCTTATCGATTCCGCGGCGCATTTAATGAGCGCATAAAATGTTTCATTGATTGCGTACGGTGCCAACTGTACCATCAATATGGGAATGTCAACCGTTGCCTTTCTTTAATGTCAATCATGGGTATTTATAACGGTTGGGTAGCTTGGATAGTCGAGTCCGAGCAATTAATTGGATGGTATGCAGAGCCCGTGCATCTTGTTTGTTCGGGCATAGGTGACTCGAGCATAATCCCGTACTGCCGCCAAATGAAGGTCTATACCTCGATCTGTTTGGCTCGGCGCATATTAATGCGCATTAAATGCGTACGGCGCACTCTGCCCTAGGCGCCATCTCTTGTCGCTTCGTTTGAACGAAAAGGGTAACTATAAAAAGGGGGAAGCCTCCCTCTCTTATCCCTTTACAAACTTCGAACTTCCTCAAGCTTTAGGCGATCTCCGACGACTGTTCACCACTTCTCCGGTGGCCACCCACCATCCTCTCCAACGGTTATCAGTCTGTATTGAGATACGCATTCTGCCCTCCTTATATTTCGCCTTCTCGCGTTGTTACCACCGCCGCCGTGGCATTGGCCAGGACTTGGATGGGGGCTGGGCACTTTGTCTCCTCCCCTTCCTACGTCATGAATCCACTGTTGCCGCCGGCGGTGGTGGTGACATGCATACATGTGCAAACACGTAATATATATGCACCTATGTATATCTGTATGTGCATATATATACATGATGATGTACACATATTTTCAGCACACTGAGCGCACCGAGAACTGGTAGAACCATGCTCATGATGGATGCTCCTTTTTTCTTTTTTCTTCTTCCCTTTTTTTTTTAAAGACAAAATGGGGCGACTTGCTCGGTATGTTGATACTCCTCAAGCTTTGACCGAGCTCCGTCGAGCTAGGGCCATTCCTGATGACGTATCAATACGTCAAGCTAGTACGAACGAGACCTGGACAACAGAGGAGCCTAGGGCCGCCGTATTCCCCTTGGTTGCCCTCCTGGAGTCCAGGTTGGAGTTCCCCCTCCCAAGCATTGTGAGGGAGGCCCTCGCTTTCTATAGGTTGTGCCCCGCACAGCTCACCCCTAACGTCTACTCCATCCTGATGGGAGTAGCTTTACTAAACCGCACCATGGGCGTCGACCTTGGCGTTCGGGAGATCCAGTACTGCTACTCTATCTCGGAGACATCTGGGGGCCAAAACAAGTACTACCTGAAGGCCCAAGGAGGCCAGAAACATAGTGCTCGAGCTGAAGAGCTCCCACAAAGGGGATCTGGAAGATTTCATTGTGGTCGGGGGAAACTGGCAGATCGGCCCTGGAGGTGAAGATCCCCGTCCAAGGCTCTGTCCGACCAGGCCGGGATCCCCAGGTATTCGAGCTCCTTTCCCTGACCTTTCATCTAAATATTGCTCGTTATTATTTGTTTATTTGCTCAAAACTAATGCATTCCTTTTCAAGTGCTTACTGCAACACCACCGCAGCCCGAGACAGAAAGGACAGGAGGGACGGGCGAATCAATTTTGAGCATCTAAAACGCGTGCTCGATTAGGACCACGCTGTACGCAGCTTCCGAAGGTTGTTCAACGGAGTGCCAATCCGACCTGACGAACTCGGACATCGTCTGGAGCCGATCGAGGGCCAACCAGAAGAAACTGAGGGAGAGGCTTATCCGAGCACCGGGGCCTCCACATCCCGGGCAACAACATCCAGGACTTATTTAAATCGACCAGGATCCATGAGAAGATCCCTCGAAATGGTGCAACGGGATCTAGTGAGATTCTTGCTCGAGGACCTGTCGCAGTCTTTGCCGACATCCGTTCCGAGCACTTCGGCCGTAGCGCCGGGCGCCACAACCATCGTCCCCCCAGCTCCTATAGCTCCCCCACCCCCTCCGAGGCAGCGGAAAAGGAGGAGCACGTCGACGGAGGTAGCCGATTGCCAGATCAGGAGGCGAATCGAAGGTAACCCTCCTGTCTTCCCACCACGCCCCGCTTAGGAAAGCACTAAGGCCACTGAGGTATCCATGCCTCTTTCTTTCTCCCCCGCCTACCCTGGCAGACCCCTCACCATTCGAGACTCGGTGCAAGAGAACCACCAGGCGGCGTGGGCATTGGCCAAGAGTCTCTGCCTTCCGCGGGACAAGGCCGAATATCAAAAGATCCCAGACGCCTCCATTGCAAAGCAGGCCGCTCAACATATCATAGTAGTAAGTCAGGCAACTAAGCTCCACATACTTGAACTTTCGGCTTATTCGTTAGTTTTCAGATCTTTCCGACCGAGCTAACCTCTATTCTGTTGCGCAGGGCCTACAAATGGGCGTCGAGGCTGCCGAACACTGCAGCCGTGTTCAGGAGAGATTTGATCTCCTGGAGGTCGACACCCTAAAGCTGAGGGAGGGCAGCAAGATCCTCCAGGCCCAAATAGTGGAGGCCATTAAGGCCAAGGAAGATGCTGAGCTTCAAGCTACCTGAGCTTTGGACTCGGTGAAAGAAAGCGATGCCAACCTTGCATCCATCCTCGCCTAGCTTGAGGAGGCGAGGAAAGAAAGGGACGAGCTCCGCTAATCCAATGTCGAGCTTCAAGAACAGGGCAAGCAAGCTGCCCAAGTGAAATACAACGAAGGTTACGAAGCAGCCGAAAACGCCTACGAGGCTCAAGTTCGAAGCTTACAAAACCCCTTGTTCAAGTTGGGCTGGGATGCCGCCCTGAGGGCCTCCTCTGCTGTCGAGGACTCACCGCTCCATAGGGAGGTACCGTGGTTGCAGCCCGGTGTCCCCTTTCCACCTTTACTCTCGCACCTGACGGGAAGGCAAACCCCCCAGGGTAAGTCGTGGAGGTGGCTCCCATCTCTGCAGCTCCCCTTCCTCCGTCGGCATTCGAGCAAGAGGCTCCACCACCTCCTCCACCCGAGCATGAGGGCGAGTTTGATGACCTCGACCCCTTGTGGCCGGATACCCGCGCAACAGATCTTAATGCGCCAGTGGACCTCACGCTTGATGACGAATCCGAGCATGAGGGAGATCATCCGAGCATGAGGGAGATCAGGGAATGGGAGAGGAGTTGGGCGGTGCAGAGGAGCAGAATGCCCCGGAGACATCTACCCAGGCGATGGTTGCTAAGGAAGATCCTACTGCTGAGGCTGACCCCGCACAGACTACGCAAGCAGCCTAGATCTTCACCCCGTTCACCCTTTTTCTTTCTTTTGTTTATTTTTTCCAAGTTTGCATTGCACAGCCTCGTCTCCTATGTGAGGTCGGCATGCCCCATCGCTTTGTAAATAGCTTTGTTTAATGAAAATTCAAGTATTTTTGTTCAGTGCCTTGCAATTGTTCTGTAGCTGTTCTTGCTTGGTTTCAATTCGTTCTTCATTCTGCTTTAATTCCAAGTATATAAGGCTCAGCCTCACAGTACTTTATGAATCAATCAGAGACAATTTCTTGCCTGGAAAATGGATCTTTTGATGTCAGCCATGACAAACAGAATGTTTCGCCGAGCAAGGCTATTTGATGAGATGTAGAAACGTCATAATTACCATGTAGCATTTATCGATCTGTTTTAATATTTTACCGAGCTAGGACTAACATTCTTGTCCGGGCACTGCCGAAGTCATCTGGGACTTTTACCGCCTATCCAAGTTAGGGCTTTCTTGCCCAAGCATGACTAGAAGTCATTCGGGACTTCCCTGCCCAGGCTTGACCCGAAGTCAACTGGGACTTTTACCGCCTAGCCGAGCTAGGGCTTTCTTGCCCAGGCTTGACCTGAAATCAACTAGGACTTTCTTGTCCAGGCATGACCCGATGTCATCTGGGACATTCTTGCCCAAGTATGACCCGAAGTCATCTGGGACTTTCTTGCCCAGGGACGACCCGAAGTCATCTGGGACTTTTACTTCCTAGTCGAGCTAGGACTTTTTGAGACGCCTTAGGACTGCATGTACAAACTTCTAAAAAAAGTCTCTTCATTCATCATCTAGAAAACAAGTTTACAACTGGAGCTTCAATGACAAAACTTCCTTAAATTCTGTACATTCCAAGGTCTTGGGATTTTCTTTCCTTCCAGATCTTCAAGTCTATACGCTCCCGTGCCTGCAATTGATGTAACTTTGTACGGAGCTTCTCAGGTTGGACCCAGCTTGCCATCAAGGGGGTCCTTTGTATTGAGGAGGACCTTCCTAAGCACCAGTTCGTCGACTTGGAAGTTCCTTTCTTTAACTGGTCTGTTATAAAACTTTGCAAGTTGTTGGTGGTAGGACGCCAGCTTGATCAAGGCTTGCTCTCTTCTTTCCTCGGCTAAGTCCAGGTCCCAAGCAATGGTGAGGCTGTTATTCCCGGACTCGAAGGCTTCAGTTCTAATTGTGGGTAGCCCGACCTCCAAAAGGATCACTGCTTCCAAGCCATAGGCCATGGCAAATGGCGTCTCCCCAGTAGAACTTCTTGGAGTTGTTCGGTAGGCCCATAACACCGAAGGGAGCTCGTCCACCCATTTTCCTTTGGCCTTCTCCAACCTTCTCTTCAGTCCTAATATAAGTGTCCAGTTCGAGATTTCTGCTTGGCCATTGCTCTGAAGGAACGAGGGTGTTCAGAAGTAATTCTTTATCCCCAGGTTCGAGCAGAATGTCTTGAACAAGTTGCTGTCGAACTGCTTCCCATTGTCTGCAACTATGGCACGCGGAATACCAAATCTGGTAATGATGTTCTTCCATACAAACTTTTTCGCGTCCATGTCTCTGATATTAGCCAAGGCCTCAGCCTCAACCCATTTAGAGAAATAATCGGTTGCCACTATGAGGAATTCTTTATTACTGAGTGCCTTAGGTAATGGCCCAACAATATCTAGTCCCCATTATGCAAAGGGCCATGGGCTGGTGATCGGGCTAAACTCCTCGGCTGGCTGCCTGTGCAAGGGTGCAAATTTCTGACACTTCTCACATTTCTTTGAATATATTTGGGCATCCTTCTGCATGTAGGGCCACCAGTAGCCTTGGCTAATAGTTCTGTGAGCCATAGATCTCCCCCCTGTGTGACCCCCGCATATTCCCTTGTGAAGCTCGAACAAGAAGTCCTAGACTTTGTTCGGGTGTACACACAGCAGGTAGGGTCCTGAAAAAGATCTTCTGTGTAGTTGACCTTTAGGAGATAGCCAAAACCGTGCAGCCATATGCCTGATCTTGTGCACCTCCTTCTTGTCCTCGAAAAGTTGACCGTCGTTGAGGAATTTAATGATAGGGTCCATCCAGCTCGGCTCCTGGTTGTCTTCAATGGCACACACCCACCGAGTAGTCGTCTCAATGCTCGAACTCTCCTGTTTCTGAATCTCCATTGTCCTTCTTAGCCCGAGCTCGGTTGCCGAGGCTAGGGCTACCAGGGCATCAGCGTGAGAATTCCCTTCTCGACTGACCTGCTCGATCTGCACTTCCTCGAATCCCTTGACCAGCTCGAGTGTTATGGAAAGATAGGCAGCCATCCTGTTATCTCTTGTGTTGTACTGCCTAGTCATTTGGTTTACCACTAGTTGGGAATCGTAAAAAATTTCCAACTTTTTGATGCCCAGGAGCTCGGCACTCCTGAGACCCTCTAGCAACGCTTCATACTCGGCTTCATTATTGGAGGCTGGGAATCCCAACCTGATGGAATGTTTTATGACTGATCCTTCTGGAAAGATGAGAACAACCCCTACTCTAAAGCCCTTTTGGTTTGCAGTGCCATCAGTGTACAGCTTCCATTTTTGCATTGCTGCCTTGGCCTTGGATTCCCCATTTTCTTCTCCATTTCCCAAGTTATCCATCCCACTTAGCTTGGATTCGAGCGTGGTTGAGTCCGAGCTGATTAGGGAGCTTTTCCTGGAGAACTCTGCAATAAAGTCAGCTAGGATCTGTCCCTTGATCACTGTTCTTGGTCGGAACTCGATGTCGTACTCCCCGAGCTCTACTCCCCACTTTGCGATTCTCCCCGAGAGGTCGGCTTTGCGCAGCAAAGCTTTGAGCGGATGTGCAGTCAGAATGACGATCTTGTGCGCTTGGAAGTAACGTGCCAGCTTTCGGGAGGCCGTGATCAGGGCCAACGCCAGCTTTTCTAGAGGTAGATATCTGGTCTCGGCGTCGAGGAAGGTGTGGCTGACGTAGTAGACTGGGAGCTGCTCGGCCACATCTAGCCTAACCAGGATGGCACTAGCCGCGTGTTCTGACACTGCAAGATACATATATAGCTTTTCCCCAAACAAGGGCTTTGATAGAAAAGGAGCCGAGCTCAGGTACTCTTTCAATTTTTGGAGCGCCTGATTACACTCCTCTCCCCAGACAAAATTTTTGCCCTTTTTTTAACAACTGAAAGAAAGGATGGCACTTATCTGATGATCGGCTGATGAATCTGTTCAAAGTTGCTGCCATTCCCGTGAGCCGTTGTATCTCCCTTACTGTCTTTGGAGGTTGGATATGCTGTACCGCTGCTATTTGGTTGGGGTCAGCTTCGATCCCTCTCCCCTACTGATCAAGTGCCCCAAGAACTTACCCGACTGTACATGCACATTTCGACGTATTGAGCCTCAGCTTGTAGGCTTTCAGCACCTCGAAGATATTTCCCAGGTCGGTCAAGTGATCGTGCCCCTGCTCGGTCTTCACCACCATATTGTCTATGTAAACCTCGATGTTTCGACCTAACATAGGTTGAAATATCTTAGTTACTAGCCTTTGATAGGGTTGCCCCAGCATTCTTCAAGCCAAAGAGCATGACTTTGTAGCAATACAATCCTCGGGGGTGATGAAACTGGTCTTCTCCTGATCGTCGGGGCTCAAAACTATTTGGTGGTAGCCCTTATAAGCATCCAAAAAACTCATTGTCACGTGTCCCGCTGCTGAGTCTACCAGCTGATCAATCTTGGGGAGTGAGAACGAATCTTTTGGACAGGCTTCGTTCAGGTTGGTAAAATTCACGCAAACCCTCCACTTCTCATTTTTCTTCTTGACGACCACAGTATTGGACAGCCATTTGGGGTACTGCACCTCCCTTATTGCCCCTGCCTCGAGCAATCTTTCTACCTCTTCTGTCACGGCCTCTGAGTGCTGAGCCGAGGACCTCCTTCCACGCTGGACAACTGGTTTGTGTGTAGGATCCAACACTCAGCTTATGTTGCATCACCTCGAGATCAATCCCCGGCATTTCGTACGGCGTCCAAGAAAACACCTCTACATTACATCGGAGGAAGTTCACAAGGTCGGTTTCCTCCTGCTCGGCCATGTTGGATCCGAGCAAGAAGAAACAATCTTGGTCATCACCATCGAGCAAGACCTTCTTCAGAGGCTCTGTAACTTTCTCCGTTGGCATTCTCCCAACATCATCAAGAAGTGGCATGTCCGGTACATCCACCACGCACATCTGCTCGTCCTTGGACGAGCCTGCCCTTCCCCAGATAGCAGCCATAAGGCACTGCTTGGCAGCTGTTTGATCTCCCCTGATCGTCTCCACGCCCCTCAAGCTCGGGAATTTGAGGACCTGATGATAGGCTGAAGGGATGGCTTTAAGCTGATAAAGCCATGTCCTTCCCATAATAGCGTTATAGGGAGACGGCACGTCCACTACCAGAAACTCAATATTCTTGAGCTGGGTTCCTGCCCTGACCAGCAACGTGATCCTCCCCATTGGTAGGATGGGCTGACCATTAAACCCGACCATATATATATATATATTACACGTTTTTTTAACCATGTTAGAAATTCTTGTCGTTATATTTAAGTTGAATCACGCCTATGCGACATTTGTACGACATTCTTGTGTTTCCTAACCAAATAAATGAAGGTCATAAATAACTTAAAATAGTTGATAATTAGTAAGTTTACAAGTTATGCATACATACTCAAGATACAACTCTACCTCAGGAGTGTTGTACAATATAAACCAATGAGCCATTTATTTCTCCTTTTTAGTTGGGTCGGTAGCCCTTATGATTGGTGAGAAGAGACGAACATTTTAATTGAATATCTCCATCCCAGGGCCACGTTCCCCACCATCGTCATTTTGTTCAGGCTTATCAATCCCATTTTTAAAGTACATTGAGCAAAAAGTAAAACACTCTTTGAAAATGTAAGCCTCAACAATTGAGCCTTCTGGATGTGCTTTATTGTTCGCATACCCTTTCAAAGTCCCGAAAAACCTTAAATAAAACAACAATATCAATGAAAAAAAATTGTATTAATAGAGGACTTATTCACATGATGGGAATGCTTACCTTTCAATCAGGTATATCCATCGATATTGAATGGATCCAGCAAGTACAGCCTCTCGTGGCAAGTGAACAGCTAGGTGGACCATGATAGCGAAGAAAGCTAGAGGAAAGATTTCTCTAGCTTACAAAGTATGAGTACTATTTGTTCCTCTAACATTTCCAAATCACTATGTTTCAGTGTTTTTTAGCAAAGTTCCTAGAAAAAGTTGTCCAACTCAAATAATGTCTTATAGATATCCTTGTTCACATAACCCCGCATGCCAATCGGAAGAAAACGCTAAAGGAGAACAAGACAATCATGACTTTTCATTCCTGATAACCTACCATTTTTTTGAGGTCACACACCTTGAGATATTTGCTACATAGCCATCGGGATAATTGATCGACTTTAAGAATTCACAAAATCTATCTATTTGTTGTGGATTCAAGGTGTAGACTGCCCGTGGCTTTACAAAGGATCCATTATCCTGCAAATGTAGATGCAATTCTTCTTTTATGCCCATATTTTTCAAATCATTACGTGCTTTGTATGTGTCTTTGTTCTTAGTGTCAATAACTAGCATCGTCCCATAAACGTTTTCACATATATTCTTTTCTATATACATGACGTCCAGATTGTGTTGAAGCTTGCGTCTCTTCCAGTATGGTAGCTCTCACAGAATGCTTTTTTTTGTCCAACTCAATTCTTGAGGATCACAGTGTCTTTTCTTCTTCGTTGAATCATTTCCAAATTTGACTAGTTGTATATCATATCCAGTTGAGACAGTACCTTTTTCACAGATAAGTCCAATGATTTCGAATTAAGCCTAGGAAAACCATCAAACTTCTCGTTCTTCCTCCAAGCATGGTTTTTAGGCAAGTAAGATTGATGACCCACCCACCCTATCTCTTATTTATTAACTTGCATGATATTGGATTATCGTTGCAAGTGGAACAAGCCAAAAAATATTTTTTTCTCCACCCAGACAAATCACCCTATGCAAGAAAGTCGTGTATGGTCCACATTAAAACTGCATGCATTCGAAAGGTCTTCTCAGTATAGGCATCATAAGTTATAACTCCATTCTCTCATAGCTCCTTTAACTCATCAACCAAGGGCCTTAGGTAGACATTAATATTAACCACTGGCTGACTCGGCCCTGGAATAAGTAAGGCCATCATGAAAATTGGTTCCTTCATGCATCTCTAGGGAGGTAAGTTAAAAGCCATTAGGATCACCAACCACATGCTATAAGAAGTGCTCATGTTACCGAAAGGATTAAACCCATCAGTAGCAAGACCCAACCTAACATTACGAGCTTTATTAGCAAACTCTGGATAATACATATCAAAAAATTTTCACTCCTCAGAGTCGATCCGATACCGTATTAGGCCGTCATCCATACGCTTATCAATATGCCATCTCATGTCTTTAGCTGTCTTCTTATACATGTACAATCTCCGCAACCTCGGTATCAAAGGAAAATAACATAGTATCTTGTGAGGAATCTTCTTACCTTTTCCATCATTGACCTTGTACCTAAGCGTCTCACAAATAGGACATTTTTCTAAGTGAACATTCTCTTTCTAGAATAGTACGCAATCTTTTTCACATGCATCAATGAGCTCATATCCCAAGCCCAAGTCACATAGTATCTTCTTACACTCATAAATTGGTTCTGGAACCACGTGGCCATCTGGTAAGAATTGTCATTGTATCTTCAAAATATTATCAAAAGCCTTATTGCTCAACATATTTTCTACCTTAACCTGAAGCATTTGAATTATGAATGATAACAAAGTGTCTTTGCATCCCATATACAAGCAACGCTGAGAGTCCTCTAACAATTGTCGAAGTTATGCACGTCCTCACTCTCTATAGTATAACCCTCAATGTAAGTTCCCCTATGATGGTCTTAAATCAATTCATCAAATTTATCTTCATAATCATTATATTCAACATCACTCTCATCTGACTCATTCGGTATTGGAAGCTCCCCATATTGCAACCATGTAGTATAGGAAGCTAGTATCCCATTTATTAGCAGGTGAGTTTTCACCTTATCGAGCTCATGCTTACAGTAGTTGCAACAATTGGTACAAGGGTACTTAATCTCCCTTTCCTCACCCATATGCGACTTTGCGAATTTAATAAATGACACGACCCCTTCTAAATACGGATCACTAAATCTGTTACGAAGCAACATCCAACTTCTATCCATACCTGGTCATAAACAATTTCACAATTAGATTATAAAATGAACAGATCAGAGATTAGGAGAAAGAAATGAGGATGTCATAAAGACCTTGACCACTGAGACAAGCCTTACCTCTTGTTTATTAGATTTAAAAAGACTGGAGGAATCAAAAATAACGTAAGGGTTTAACCCTTGTAACAAGTTAAACTACATGTTTTAAACCTTTTCAATTTAAGTCATTTTCTTTCAACTTAGTAACTGTCCTAATCATCTGTTTGTCTGTTAACTTGCCTAGTGGAAGAAAAGTTTAGCACATAAAAAATTGCTATGATATGGTGTGGTCAAGCTAAAGTTGACATTTGCATCAAGTTCAATGTGTGTGTGTGTGTGCGTGTGAGAGAGAGAGAGAGAGAGAGAGTCATTTGGGTTTAAATTTCTATGAAGTATCATTCATGGTACTAATTTCAGAAATTTATTTCAGAACTTTAAGATGAGTCTTTAATTGCTATTGAACTAGACAATGATGTCTTTCCTTTTTATGTGGTTTTCCTTCTTTAAACACCCATTGAGCTGTTTTGGTGGTAGATGCTGTAATAATTCCTTTTTGTGTCATAGTAATCTACATTGTGCTCCAAGTATTTCTAGCAGAATCATATTATGATTGCAAACATCAATTTTTAAATTGATGTGGGAAGCTTGTGTTTAAATTTCTTCTCTGACATACAAGTACGAACTGCAATATGAACTGCAATCCTTTCGTTATAGTAGCAAGTGATGAAGGGGTCCTATGGAAGGAGAATGGCACTCAGAGATGAGATTGTGGGTCGGGCACATGATGTTGGGGCAAAAGTGGGTAATCTTATTTTGTTAATACTCCGTTTTTCTACTGCAATTTCTACTTTGGTATGTTTAGGGATGACCAACAAGAGGATAATCTCTATGGATGTGGATAAGCACCAAAGTAAGTTGATGTGTGCAGTTTAAGTTGATTGTATCCACAAGTTTTATTGAGGAATTTGCTGCCTAAGTCCCATGTTTGTAATCTGTGTTGCTTGTAATATGTGCAGTTTAAGTGCCTAAATTGGTGCATTCTTTTTTACAGAGCATTCCAGTGCCAAATTCAGTTGTTCAGAATTGTCCAGTGGTGGTGAACAAGAAAAAATTCAGTGGTGGTGGAATAAGAAAAAAATTGCAAAGACCACTTCTCTCTCTCTCTCAGTGGTAGTGGAATAAGTAATCGGCTGAGAAGTTTGGAATGGAAGAATTTGGATTATCAACAATGAGAAAGAGAAGGATAACGAAAAAGGAGAAGAAAAAAACACTACCAGTTATTCATATTCATATAGAAACCCAGAATCTAAGCTAACAAGAATTTCAAGTTCTGTAACACTAATTAAGAGCTCTTCAACAACATATTCATATAGAAATCAACAACCCTTTAACAACATATTCATATTCATATGGAAATCATAGAATCCAAAAAGCATAAAAAAGCAACTCCTCTTCAACAAACATATTCATAGTCATATAGAAATCAAAGAATCCAAAAGGCATAAAACATCAACTAATTCTTCAACAACATATTCATATAGAAATCAAAAACATAAGAAAGGCCAGCAACTCTTCAACAACATATCAAAATCAGGTCCAGCAGTTAGATCAAATTCACAAGCAAATACAGTTCACCAAACAATATCCTACCAGTCTTAATTAAGGAAGATTCAACTCAACAGCAACACAACTAAAATTGTCCATTTCAATCTTATATATAAAAAATAATTAGTATTTTTAAGTTTTTGTTGGTAAAAAATGCCCAACATAACATAAAAAAGAAAGGCCATGTTTGATAGTCGATGTATGTTGGATGAAATTAACAACGGGGTAGAATTAGCCAGTTGAAGCTACCAGTGAATAAAAAAGTGAAGTGATAACTTGTTTTTTTGAATTTCGGACCCAAAACGATGTATTAGGCGATGGGTAATGTTGGTATTGTTGTAGAAAACAACTTTAAAAAGTCAAGAAATTTTATGTCTCCCAGTATAAAACAACTTCAAAAAACAACAGACAAACTTTCAAAAAAATAACAAAGATTTATAATCACTTAAATTAAAATTTGAACAAAGTTCCAACAAAATAAGAAGCACACCAAAGAATCCATCAAGACAATAACTTAATCAAAAACCAATCCCAATAAGTGTATTAATAAGATGACTTTAGGATCATTCCTTTTCCACATTCGATGACTTTATGGAGTTTCCTTGTTTTGGCATATTAATTTATCGACATATTTTTTATTATTCTTTTGTGTTTATTAATTTTTTTATTGTTTATCATTTTTTTTTAATTTTTTGGTTTTTCTCAATAGAGGAATTGCAAAATAATCTTTTTTAATCAAAATATAAAGAAAGGCCAAAAATATAAAAATAAACTAATAAATAAGATTTTATTTATTTGTGTTTGTAATATTTTTAATTTCTTAATACTTCTCATTGTCATCTAAAATAATTTTAATAAATAAAATAAACAAAACGACATACTTTTTATCTAGGAGCAGGCTTCTTTGCTCTTTGCAGTACCTTGTGGTTGGCGTGTATGAATCTCCAGCCAATCCTACTTTGATAATTTAAATAGTTCATTTTATTTCTTTTCTTATCTAGGTTATGTTGGAATCTGTGAATTTCATTGGTCATTGAAATCCAGATTTCAATAGCTGGATCAATTACAATTGAATTGGCCATTCAATTG
>JAULJZ010201130.1:0-19673 GCA_032270985.1 Heliamphora pulchella
AAGTTTCAAACGAGTCGACACCAGATTCATTTGTGTCGACCCCAGAACGTTGGAAGGTAAAGTGCAAAATTTGTGTCAACCCCACAGAAGATTCGTGTCGACCCAACTCCTTGAAGAATCCTGCCCTGGACACTTTGTGTCGACACCAAAGCTATTTGTGTCGACCCTAAAAATAGAAATTCAAAATACGACAGATCTCAATGATTAGATTTTTGGCATTTATTGCCCCCACCTACCTCCAACGGTCAAGAACTCACAAGAACATATATAAGGAGTTACTTCTCAGCATTTAAGAAAAAGGAGACTTGCATTTATTGTTCTATTGCTCAAATCCATCTGAGAAATCATCAAGCTCATATTTACTGCTGCAACTCCTGTTCTCTTTATCCTTTCATTTATTGTAAATCAATCTTGTAAAGAGAGTACGTATTCTTCATTCATTACATCTCATTTATTGTAATCAATGGTGAGTCACCCTGTTACCTTTGAGTGAGTGAGTGAAACTCATCAAAAAAGAGTTCAAGAGAGATTATAAGAAAACATGGGCTTGTTGTCATAGGATCTTCTTGAAACTGTAGCAGGCTTGTGAATGTGCCCGTAAACATTCAGATAGTTCAAGTGGAATCTTGAAGCTTGTAAAGACTTTGAATACGCTCGGAAGTATTCTGAATAGTGGAAATACTCAAGAGAGATCTTGAGGAGTGGACGTAGGTTAGGATAAAGCCGAACCACTATAAATCGCTGGTATCTTGTTCTATCTCTCTATCCCTCATATTTTAATATTTGTATTGGTTATATATTTACATATCTTACTTTATTGCTATATTAAAAGATTTCTGAAAATATTTTTAAATTACTTTTTTATCTCTTTTAAAGACCCAATTCACCCCTCTTTTTGGGTTGCCTAGATCTAACATCTACGAAACCCGATTAAAATTTGACTAATTGATTAATTATTTTTAATGAAATGAACCCTCTTAAATTCAGAATATTTATAAAAAATATTCAAAAATTCAGCAACTATATGATCATAGGATTCATCGAAATAATTAAATATTGAAATGGTGTAAAACTAGTAATTCGGTTATATATATACATATTTTTGGTTTTCAATTAATTGTTTATATTAAAAATAATCCCTTAATATCAGAATATTCATTATACATATTAACATACAGTAACTAATTGGAAATAAAATCAAAAGAAGTGAATAAATATCGATGCGTTGCGAAACTAGTGATTTTGGTTACCTTTTTCGATTTTCTATGACGGCACGACGATAACGGCTTCGGTTTGAGATGAAAGGTTTAAACTCTTTCTTAATCCTACAAATCCAGAGGCATATACGCCTCTTTCTAAAAAAAAAAAGCAAAAAATGGTTGGAGAACAAGAAGAAAACGGAATGCCAGAATAATTGAATATTATTTGTAACGATCAACAAAATAAACGCAGGTTTAGATCTTACCGGTTGAAAAACGAAACAATTGATTATAAAAAACACAATGCCAGGCGTGTGCCTCTAAAAAATCACGATGATCTGACTTCGTTTAGCCCTTGATCCGTGCAAAAATGCAGGCTGATTTCCTCTCCCGAACTTCTTCCCAGTGACGCACTGTTATTGTGACTTTCCAATCCCTAAGCTAATGTGGCGCACTGTTATTTATAATTAGGCACCACAACCCTAATGGGTATATGTATATATATATATAGATAAAGATTTTATATATTTAAATATAATTATTCTACTTATTTATTTCTTAATTTTGTTTGCCTTCTAAAAACAAAATTATTGCCTTCTAAAAGATATTTATTTCCTAACGAGATTATTACCTTCTAAAAAAATATTATATTATTAAATTATTTATTATTATTATTATTATTTATATATCTTATTTATTATTATGTTTAAACAGTATTTGATTTATTAAAAAAAACTTTCTTGAAAGCTCAGGTCGTTACAATTTCGCCCACTTCAAAAGAATTTCGTCATCGAAATTCACACAGTAAAAAGGTGCAGGTAGGTCACACGCATGGTATCCTTATGTTCCCATGTTGCTTCTTCAACTCCTTCATGTTGCCATAGAATGCGTACTAACGAAATCGTCTTGGCTTGTAGAATTTTCTCTCGATGGTCGAGGATTTTCACTGCCTTCTCCTCGAATGTCGCATCTAGTCCAAACTAATCTCCTCCAAGCTCAAAACATGGGTAGGGTCGGGCTCGTACTTTCATAGCATTGATACATGAAAGTCATTGGGAACACTTGCTAACTGCGAGGATAGGGCTAAATGATAAGCCACGACTCCCACTTTTTGTAGAATCTCGAACGGTTTAATGAAGTGAGGAGACAAATTCCCTTTCTTCCCCAATCGAATAATTCCACGGCGCAGTTGAATCTTTAGAAAAACATGATCTCCAACTTCAAACTCTAACGGTCGGCGCCTCCGATCAGTATAACTCTTTTGCCGGCTTTGTGCTGTTAGAAGACGTTGACGAATCGACTTAACCTTCTCTGTCATTTCCATCACAAGTCCGGTCCTAACAAACTTGTCTCTCCTGCCTCAGTCCAACAGATTGGTGATCGACAAGGCCACCCGTATAAGGCCTCGTTCAGTGTCATACCAATACTAACCTAATAACTGTTGTTGTACGCAAACTCCACTAGCGGTAAGTGCCTCTCCTAACTTCCGTGAAAGTCCATAATACTGGCTCTGAGCATATCTTCTAGTGTCTGAATAGTCCTCTATAACTGTTTGTCTAATTGCAGGTGAAAAGTTGTACTAAAATAGAGTTCTGTCCCTAAAGCTGTTTGTAGACCCTGTTAAAACTTGGATGTAAGGCACAGATCACGATCAGATACAATGGAAACAAGTATACCGTGTAGCCTTACGATCTCACGGATATACTTTTGACTCAATGCCTCAAGTAAATCTGTTATCCTGATCGATAGGAAATGCGCTAACTTTGTGAAGCGATCGACAATCACCCAAATTCTTGTATGCCCCTGCGGAGATCTAGGCAATCCTGATACGAAATCTATTGTTACATGCTCCCATTTCCACAGAGGTATCTCTAAAGGTTGTAGAGTCTTTCCTGGTTTCTAATGCTCTACCTTGACTTGTTGGCATGTCAAACAACGGTTCACGAAAATTGCCACATCCCTCTTCATGCCACTCCACCAAAATTGTCGTTTCAAATCTTAGTACATCTTGGTCACGCCTGGGTGTACTGCGAACGACTTGTGAAATTCCTTTAATACTTGATCTCGAAGTCTGTCGGTGTTAGGTACAAAGATATTTTCTTGATATGTTAAGCCTCCATTGGCATGAAGCTCCTATCCCTGAACTGACTCCTAATTAGACAGTTGGTGTTTGATGAAAGCTACCTCCTGATCAAATCTCTGCGCTTCTAAAACTTGCTAGGCAAGACTTGGTGTAGCCACTATCACACTGAAAAAGATACCTTCACTTCCTTCTGACGGTTGCAAATGATACTCACTATGTGATGCCCCGTTCCCCAGGCACGTCGGGACATATGTAAGTATAAATAAAGGACATATTCCAGCCAAATATTCATAGATACATAAGATAGTGACTACATCATTAACGGTTCAAAATTTGTTCCAAATACATAATAATTACTGTCATCTAGAAAGCTTAATAGAAATTACATTATGTCCGTGAAAAACTGAACAAAAAGATCAAAAAGTAAACATTCTACGTCTTCAAACTGCATCGTTGGGGTTGACCTGCTCCTGCTACCCTCCCTGTTCTTCGATGTCTCCTTCCTCAATGAACATGCTTTCTTCAAAAAGGTCATTCTTCTTCACCTGTGGCACGAATGCCATGAGCCGAAGCTCAGAAGTAAATTTTTTAAACCGTCTAACAAACTTATAACAAGATATCCTACAATATATATCGTATAATACATAATACAAATTTAAGGGGGGCAGAGATATAGGCCAATTATCATTTTCAACAAGATGAGCACATATAAGAACAGTAATGTGAGTGCATGATGCAGATGAATGCAATGCAAATGCCCAACCCCCAAGTACTTTCAGAACAGTGTCATGAATTCCACGCCAGGAATAGCAGAGTAGACTTGATGGTATATTGATCACTTAACCTTATTGTGAAAGGTAAATGCTCGCCTTGGCTACATGCCTCAACCATTTTACTCAATGGCAACGGCGTGGAGGCGGGCCAACCAGTTTTATCCATCCTTATCCGGGCCAACCATCCCACATTAAGTACTAGGATGCTCGTTAACCGTCAACCCAAAGTCTAATTAAAGCTAGTGACAATACCATGGTGCCTAAATCCCCATTTTATAATAACAACCTCCAATTCAATATCAAATATGGCAACCAGGGATGCCCAAGATCCACAACCACTGAATAATTGATTTCCATTGCGCCCAACCCAATCGAAAGATACGAAGGGGACTCCGATAACCCAAGATGAAATGGAGGAATGCCCATGACGTGTAATATGTCTCTCGTGTACAATTAATCATTGCATGATATATAAATATGACATGGCACATGGTACAACTTGCTAAAACATCAAGTACAAGCATGCGAAGTATAACCACAATTTAAGCAACATAGACTCGAACCATCGGTGTGAGTTCATTTCATCAAAAGCATCATTTTCATACACTAATTATTCACAAAGTTTATATAACGTTCACATACTCAAGTCTCATAAGTAATACACCATTCGAACACTTAGTCAATTTTAAGTACAAGTTTAATTGTTAGTTTTAAAGTGGCGACAGCATTTTGAAGTACTTAGGTATTGATTTAATTTTTGAAATTTTAACACCAATTAGATAAAAATATTTTCTATAACTTTTATATTTATCACCAAGGTCAGTTCTTAAAGTAAAATGGTCATTTATTAAATTTTAGTAAAAACCATTCAGTATTTTACATAGAAAATCGTAGAAATTAGGCCTTTGTTGTCCACGATTTTGGAGCATAAATTCAAGGACATAGCTCTCATATTTAGTGGAGTTTTAGTTTAAGGTGTCCCCTACAAGTTGCATGTTTTGTACTAAGGCAAGTTATTTGGAAAAAGTTTGAGATTTTAGCCAATTTATAAAAAGGGTTTAGTCGGCATAAAAAGGGTCCGCAGAGTGTGTTTTTAACAGAGAATGCTCAAAACCTTTGGGATATCATCCGAGGGTATTTTGTGCTGATTTTTTCTTAGTATTTAATTTAATATGTTAGCTATATTTTTCATGTTTACCACTTTTGGATTTGGCTTCTAAACAATTGGGTTTTGGGTCTCACAAAAACGTGTGACAGAGAGGTCTGTTAGCCACTGAACCTCAACAGTGACTTGGAAAGGTGTTTTGACCCATCAAGACTTCTTGTTTTGGCTCATTTTTGGTGGACAGAAATATAAATATGTCATCTACATGTTTTACATTTTTATATAAGCTCGGTTCTCACTCTAACTTAGGGCCTTTAGGTCTGCAACTCAGAGTGGTCAAGATCTGATACTCTTTGAAAAAAATGAGATATCTAGAGTTCTATTCAACGAAATCACTTCAAACCAATTTTTTATGAAGGATAACTAACAAATCTAGATTTGGACACAAAAATTACTTTAAGATCATTTTTATACAATTAGTTATGATACTTTAAAGTTGGTGGCAGAAAGGAAGTAAGTCTAGAAAATCAAGCTACTTAAGATTTTGGTTGCTTAGCTTATGTTGTGTACATTTTTGACATGTTTTCTTTGCATACATGCTATAAAATCACATAAAAAAAACCCCAGAATATTCACAAGCCATAAAACTTAAAAACATACAAATGCAAGCTCATGCAAAACACAATCTTACCCTAACAATCCACTATTTGCATCTACGTCTTTTTTTGAGTTATTCTTCATTTTTTTATTATGGTTTGTTATAGAGATGGATTGAGGGGTATCTTAGAGGAGAATATCATAAGGTTTAAGAGAGTTGCTTACCTCTTTTGATGCTCAAAAAGATTGAAGAAGAAATGGACTTGGCTTTAAGGATTCCTCCTTGGTTCCTCCTTCTTCCTTCCTTCATTCTCTCAACTCCTCCTCTCTTAGAACACTTAGAATGTTTTATGGTTGCTCTCCCTCTCTTAGCCGAATGTGTATATGGAGAATGGGGGGTTAGGCCTTGTTTTTATAGAAAAAATGCAATTGAGGATTAATTATTACAAAATTTTAAAATTTAAAATTTTTTTGATCCTCATTGGTTGCATGGGAGGTGGGATTAATGGAGACATACAAAAATCAGATTTTTGGGCAGGGGGTTTCAGTCATGCCTGTTTGGGAGACTAAAAAGCTGATTTTGTATTTAATTAGGGTTTTAATTTGTATTTTGGTACATTTTTGTGAATATAAATTCATAAACGCATTTAGGCCTCTGTTGTCCATGGTTTTGGGGGATCAATTCAAGGACTACAGCTCTGATTTTTGGTGAGGTTTTAGTTTATAGTGTCTCTTACACTTTTCATGTTTTATGCTAAGGCAAGTTATTTGAAAAACGTTTGAGATTTTAGCCAATTTATAAAAAGGGTTCAGTTGGCCTAAAAAAGGTCTGCATAGTGTGTTTTTAACAAAGAATTCTCAAAACCTTTAGGGTATCATCCGGGGGGATTTTGGGATTATTTTTTCTCAGTATTTAGTTTAATATGTTAGCTACATTTTTCATGTTTACGACTTTTGGATTTGGCTTCTAAAAACTTGAGTTTTGGGTCTCACAAAAACGTATGACAGAGAGGTCCGTTAGTCACTAAACCTCAATAGTGACTTGGGAAGGTGTTTTGACCCATCAAAACTTCATGTTTTTGGCTCATTTTTGGTGGAAAGAAAGATAAATATGTAATCTACAAGTTTTACATTTTGACATAAGCTTGGTTCTCACTCTAACTTTGGATTTTTAGGTCTGCAACTCAGAGTGGTTAAAATTTGACACTCCTTAGAAAATATGAGATATCTGGAGTTCTACCTAACGAAATCACTTCAAACCAATTTTGTATGAAAGAGAGCTTAAAAATATAGATCTGGACACAAAAATCACTTTAAGATCATTTTTTTACAATTAGGTATGATTTTTAAAGTTAGTAGCAGAAAGTAAGTAATTCCAGAAAATGAGGCTACTTAGGGTTTTGGTTGCTTAGCTTATGTTGTGCACATTTTTGACATGTTTTCTTTGCATGCATGTGATAAACTCACATAAATCGAAACTCCAGATTACATACAAGTCATAAAACTTAAAAATATACACATGCAAGCTCATACAAAACACAATCTTGCCCTAGCAGTCCATTATTTGCATCTACAACGCATTTTTTTGAGTTATTCTTTATTTCTTTTTATTAGGGTTTGTTATAGAGATGGATTGAGGGGTATCTTAGGGAAGAATATTAGAAGGTTTAAGGGAGTTGCTTACCTCTTTTGATGCTCAAAAAGATTGAAGAAGAAATGGACTTGGCTTTAATGATTTCTCCTTGGTTCCTCCTTCCTTCTTTCATTCTCTCAACTCCTCCTCTCTTAGAACACTTAGAATGTTTTGTGGTTGCTCTCCCTCTCTCACTCACTCTCTGAGCCGAATTTGTATATAGAGAATGGGTGGTTAGACCTTGTTTTTATAGAAAAAATGCAATTGAGGATTAATTATGAAAAAATTTTAAAATTTAAATTTTTTTTAATCCTCATTAGTTGGATGGGAGGTTGGATTTATGGAGACTTACAAAAATTAGATTTTGGGGTAGGGGGTTTCAGCCATGCCTGTTTGGGAGACTAAAAGGCTAATTTTGTATTTGATTAGGATTTTAATTTGTATTTTGGTACATTTTTTGTGAATATAAATGCATAAAATATTAATTTTATGTATTTTTTTGGTATCTAGATCTACTAAAACCTATTATATTAATGTATTTGTAATTAATTTAGTCTTTTCATGATTTATCATAATTTTGATAGCGATTAAATAAATAAGTATAGGCTTTTAAGTTAAATTAAGTTAGTTTGGCTAGAATTGACTTTTTAGACTTATTTATTGTGTAGAGATTTTAAATAATTATTTATTTACTTTTTTTGACCTACATTATTATATTACTATATATATTATTTGTATAAAAAGTATTGGGTCAAAATAATGCTTAATTTATATATATTTTTTCTCACTTTTAAGCTTAAAAGGCAAAAAGTAGCTTTTTGGGCACATTCTCCCAGGTGGCCGGCCATGCAAGAGAAATTTGGTCATGCAAGAGAAATTTTTGTTGTTATTTTGTATTTTATTAATTAATTGTATATAAATATCTGATTTTGGGTGTTCATGTGTCAAATTTTGAATTCTTAGGACTTTTTGCTGTACTAGGGGCAAAATGGTCATTTTACCTTAATTATGAGAATTTTTAATTTTTAATTTAATATTTTATATTATTTACTTAATTCAAGCTATTCTGAGATTTTTCTAAGTGTTAGTGTTTTGCTTTTGAGTATTTGGCCTTTTTAAGGTTTTCGGTCCAAATTAGGGTTTCGAGTTGAGTTATGGTTTTTCATTGTTTATGCAGCGACCTAAATTCTCGTCAACTAACCGTTGCTAATACTAGTATTTGGGTATAGATCGTTCCATGAGTAGTTACAGTCCGGGCTGTTACAATTAGGATTCGGGTCGAGTTGTTACAATCTAGGTGGTTACTACTAGGGTCCGGACCGAGGTGTTACAATCTACCCCCCTTAAACAAATTTCATCCTCGAAATTTTATGTGAAATGTTGTGGATGATTACTTGCATTTCTTCTCTTTGAAGTTGTTGTCCTTGTTTACTTGAGTCGTTCTTAATTGAGGATATAGATATGGTTGGGTTTATACGTTCAACATTTTGGGAAAAATGATTGCTTAATCTTACTAACTTCTTAAACCGATCACTACGAAATTTTCAATGATCATGTAGCATACTTGTGGCGCAAGAATTGTTTGACTAGTGCTAACTTATAAGCCTTGGTCCTTCAAGCGTATCTTTTTCCGAGATAATGCAACAAGTCTAACTAACGTATATCTTAGAGTTTGTGTATTTGGGTGTACATCCGATCATCAACGAATACTCCTTTTTCTCCTAGGAAAGAGAGCCTTCTGTCCATTGATTCTCTTGTTGGTCAAGCTGTATCATGCTTCCCGAACTACTCGTTCCCCTTTTACGAATATTATAGTTTTTTTCCCTTGGCAGCGGGCATTCAAACTTTCTATGCATAATCTTATTACAGTTAAAGCAAAGCGTCGAGTTTGTCTTCTGTGGAGGGCGAACACTTCACTCTTCACTCTTTGGTTGGTCGAGGTGCACCACCTTTTTCAACCCACCTGTTCCTTGCTGCAACAAATTTGTTTGATCCTTGTAACTATGTTCTAGCTGACGGTGGTTGTAGTTTAATTCTCTTCGTTGTGGACACTCAGATCTTTTATGTCCGAGCCTATGGCATTGATAACATATTTTTAATTTTGGTCCCCTTTTTCCTAATTGTTCCCGTTGGTCACCTTGAGGGTAAGGTTTTGAGCATATGATCTTTTTGTTATTTCGTAGTGGTCCTCCTAGATTGTCTTCTCTAATTCTTGTTGGGTAGTGCATCATCTTATGTCCTGGCTGGTTACACCTATAACAAGCTCTTACTATTGGTTGTTGTTGCTTTGTGGCTTAATCTAAACCTCCATTGTTCGGGAAAAATTCTTCTTATTAGGTATTGGGTATTTTGTACTCTTAGGTCTGGTAAGTACCATGATCCTTCATAGGGTGCCTTCCCTTCTGATCGATCCAAGTTAGCTGTTAGATCTTGCAAAATTCGTGTTAGGCTCGGGACTTTCACTTCCTTTTCAGTTTCGCCTACTTTTGCCGAACACCCATGGTTTTGTCTTTGTCCCGCCATCTCTAAGAAAGAGAAAAGGAAAAGGGGTCACTAAACTGTTCACTAAAGTTGGTTCTACTTTTAAGACGAAAGCATGACACTCGATCTTTATATTAGCATGAAAAGTCTTATTCAATGGAACCCTATCATTCTTTATCGTAGATTGTCAACACAGGGCTACTGTTCTGGGTTTTGAATGAATTTTTGTTGTTGTATTTCGGGTCTCACTTCATTGACTAGAAAAGATCTATTCGAACCAATCAATTTCTTTCTATTTCTATTCTGTATACTGATAATCTCGCAGTGTTGTTCACACATAAAACCTTAAATGGTTGCAAAGGCTAGTTGGAAACTTGTTATTGTAAGCGACTTTGATCGAAAATAAGGATTTCTCTCAATCTCCTTTATACCTACTCTTAACATACTTTTGATGGTTCAGAACCGAGTGTTTAGATTATCTAGGCGAGATGTGGGTCTTATTTAGATATAGTAGAGAATTTATGTTGGTGCAGATCTTACGGGTGTTCTTTTGCTTGTAACTACCGATGTGTCATGAGGTTTAACTAATAGAAAGCGAGTGATTTTTGATGAGGTGACCTATTATAACTCGAATGTTGTTATGCTCCTGATGCAATCTTTGACGATCCTGGTGACGAAGTCCATAATCATATACTTTTGTTCCTATTCCAGTCTTTCCAAGTGTTGTGCTGTTTGTCCTTCACTTGCTAATACGCGGGGTTTGAGTGTTTCTCCTAATGATTGGACCGCTTCTCTTCGGTGGTTGGTCACTCTAGGGCAATAAAGGTATATCTAAGGCAGATATCGAGTCACGTGATCTATTGTGGTTTGATGGTAACCTCTCCATCAAGCTCCTAATGCTCATATCGTTGTCAAAAATTCTCCATTGAATGTGGGGATGGCTGGATTCGGATACTATCATTTTGGTGAGAAAAGTTGAGGTGAATATCGATACGTACAGATATTCTTCTGTTACTTGCATACTAAGGGTTCTCTAAGCTTGAGGTTGTCTCTTGTTTTTCACTGTTCAACTATTGTTACAAATCTTTTGTTTTCGATTCGTTGGATGTGTCGGTTCACTATGAACTAGTCTGGGAAAGTCTAAACTTAGTCACATAGTGATGCCATGAGTCCTTAAGTGTGAAGCTATTGTTTCTAACTGTAGATTGTTGATGGCATAGTTCTACTTGTCGAGTCCTTTGAAAATGTGTAATCAGTTGAGTAAACCATTACTTAATCATCCCTGCAATTGGGGATCTCAGTCTTCAAAACTTCGTTAAACGCGAACATTGACGGTGCTTTGAGTCGTAATGTTGAGGAAAGGTTACTTCACGATTCAAGGAGGCGTTAAGAGGGTTCCGTGCATTGTCCTAGTTTTCCATGAAAGCGTTGAAGCCTAATAATGTACTAACCTGTCGTTCGTCGTAGCCACTCACGAATCTACGGGGCAGGGTTTTGAGGATTACCGGGCAAAACACGTATGGAGTTTGATAAGGATGGTTAGCTCAATCCTACTAGTTTTGGAGAAGGTGATCATAAGGTAGTGACTAGATACACGTTTGGCTGAGGATTTCAAATGGTATAAGCACGAGATGTAGCTAGGATTAGCTCATCTTGGGGTGGAATCTAGATAGTTCAAAGATAGGTTGAATTAATGCAAGTGATTATAGTTAAAGCCATCGCCATTGATTTGAGTTGAGAGACCGATCGAAGTTTAGATGCATTGGAGAAAAGAGATCAGCAATTGACGAATATTACAGAGAGGATGTCCTTAGGACTAATCTATGCAGTATCAGACTTTGATAAAAGGTATGTTTAAGCAACGGGTAGCCAAAATGGATATTTGCCCTGAAATTACGTTGGCCTAACGTATTTCAATTCAAGCATCCAAGTCAACTCCCCAGATTAGGATTTCAAGAGTTCACAAAATTGCTTCAGTCGGACATTGTATTGAAGTCAGGAAATGAATGGTGGTGAAGGATTACCTATGAATGTTACTGGGTAGTATTGTTGAGGACCGGTGCTATTAGAAGGAAAGATAGGCAAAGAATTCTAATCGGTATAGAAGTTGATGCAAGGGCTTGGGAAAAGAAACTCATATGGGTAAAGTTACGGGATTTTAACGGTGTTTTCCTCAAAACTTAGGCTACTCCTAGTGCCTTATCATCCAGGAGTTAGTTAACTTATTGGTAGTTTGATCATCTATTGACTATCTAAGAGAGTGTTGAGATTAGGGGGTTGTTTCCATTCTTAATTGTCTTTATTTTTTTAATATTGTAGATTTTAGTTTGAGATTATGAGATAGCTTATAATTTTTAGAAAGTTTAGAAAGAATTTAACAACGAATACTTGCATTTCATTCAACATGCAACTGGTACAAGATTCTCAAAAAGTTTACATAGCACACACACAACTTTCAAACAAAAATAAAAGCACAATGCCTAGCGTACTAAAGTCTAAACAAACAACTGCGGATAAAAGTGGTGAACAGTTGCCTCGCGTTCCCAAGTCGTTCCATAAATGCCGTAGCAGCGCCACTACACTTCCACATACCAGAAGCCCTCCGGCCCTATACGAGCCCTGTTGATTATGGCAACTGGTATCTCCAGGTATGTTTTCGGACTGTAAAAGTCCATTGTTGGGTTGCGTGGGTTGATGATTCCTCTCCTATCCCTTGGTTTCTATGTCTGCATCCACCTTGTATCCATTCTGTCACCTAATAGCCTTTTGAATCCCGACGGTACCTTCAGACGGTAGGTGGTTTCATCGTATCTGTCCAATACCCATAGTGGACCCATGTATCTTGGAAAAGAATCGGGCTTTTTCCACTTCTACATCTTTTTGGGAAACACCCTCACGTACACTCGCTCTCTGATACAATAGTCTTTGCGGTAGTCCTGGTGGCTCCAGTAGATTACCGTGTCCGTAGCTTCATCATCATCTGGCTTTGGTGGCGGCGCCTCTAGTGGATCATAAAAGAAGGTGATGGCTCACTCCTTGTTCTCGTCGTCGTTCTCAAGCCCCTCCTCATTGTCTGCTTCGAAGCCTGCCTCGTCCCCTACTACAACAGGTTATTCGTTTGCTCCTACTTCCTCGACCTCTTCCTCTCCCTGAGCTGGCCACTTATTCGGAAACATCCATTCTAACAAAAATACGTCTGTCGGATCTTGCTCTTTGGTAGGTTCTTCCTCCTGGTTTGAGTCCTCTGGTTCTGATGATGCCCACAGATCCCCAGCTGGTTCTGCGTCGGATGCCATCATGAGGGAAGAAAGATAGAGAAAATCCTAAGGTAAAGATTTTAGGTTGTTAATATTATAGGTGATAAATTAATAGTACAGAAATTCTACAGAGTTTTTACGCTACAGAACTCACAATCTCCCATTTCCCAAGGCCTGAAGGTTCATTAAACCTAGGCTTTGATACCAACTGTGACGCCCCGTTCCTCGAGCACGTCGGGACATATGTAACTATAAATAAAGGACATATTCTAGCCGAACATTCATAGATACATAAGATAGTTACTACATCATTAACGGTTCAGAATTTATTCTAAATACATAATAATTACAGTAATCCAGAAAGCTTAATAAAAGTTACATTATGTCTGTGGAAAACTGAACAAAAAGATCAAAAAGTAAACATTCTACGTCTTCAAACTGCGTCGTTGGGGTTGACCTGCTCTTGCCACCCTCCCCCTTCTTCGATGTCTCCTTCCTCAATGAGCATGCTTTCTTCAAAATGGTCCTTCTTCTTCACCCGTGGCACGAATGCCATGAGTCGGAGCCCAGAAGCAAATTTCCTAAACCTTCTAACAAACTCACAACAAGATATCCTACAATACATATCGTATAATACCCAATACAAATTTAAGGGGGACAGAGATATAGGACAATTATCATTTTCAACAGGATGAGCACATATAAGAACAGTAATGTGAGTGTGTGATGTAGATGAATGCAATGCAAATCCCCAACTCCCAAGTACTTCCAGAACAGTGTGATGAATTCCACGCCGGGAATAATAGAGTAGACTTGATGGTATATTGATCACTTAACCTATCCTAGCCTCGTTGTGAAAGGTAAATGCTCGCCTTGGCTACATGCCTCAACCGTTTTACTTAATGGCAACGGGGTGGGGGCGGGCCAACCAGTTTTCTCCATCTTTATCTAGGCCAACCGTCCCACATTAAGTACTAGGATGGTAGTTAAGTGTCAACCCAAAGTCTAATTAAAGCTAGTAACGATCCCATGGTGCCTAAATACCCATTTTATAATAAAAACCTCCAATTCAATATCAAATATGGCAACCAGGGACGCCCTAGATCCACAACCACTGAATAATTGATTTCCATGACGCCCAACCCAATCGAAAGATACGAAGGGGACTTCGATAACCTAAGATGAAATGGAGGAATGCCCATGATGTGCAATATGTTTCTCGTGTACAATTAATCATTGCATGGTATATAAACATGACATGGCATATGGTACAACTTGCTAAAGTATCAAGTACAAGTATGTGAAGCATAACCACAATGTAAGCAACATAGACTCGAACCATCGGCATGAGTTCATTTCATCAAAAGCATCATTTTTATACACTAATTACTCACAAAGTTTACATAAGATTCACATACTCAAGTCTCATAAGTAACACACCATTCGAACACTTAGCTAATTTTAGGTACAAGTTTAATTGCTAGTTTTAAAGTGGCGACAGCGTTTTGAGGTACTTAGACATTTATTTAATTTCTAAAATTTTAACACCAATTTAATTTCTAAAAATATTTTTTTATAACTTTCATATTTATCACCAAGGTCAGTTCCTAAAGTAAAATGGTCATTTATTTTATTTTAGTAAAACCTTTCAGCATTTTACAGAGAAAATTATAGAAATTAGGCCTCTGTTGTCCATGGTTTTGGGGCATCAATTCAAGGACTACAGCCCTGATATTTGGTGAGGTTTTAGTTTATAGTGTCTCCTACAATTTTCATGTTTTATGCTAAGGCAAGTTATTTGAAAAAAGTTTGAGATTTTGGCCAATTTATAAAAAGGGTTCAGTCGGCCTAAAAGGGTCTGCAGAGTGTGTTTTTAACAAATGATCCTCAAAACCTTTGGGGTATCATCTGAGGGTATTTTGGGATTATTTTTTCTCAGTATTTAGTTTAATATGTTAGCTATATTTTTCATGTTTACGACTTTTATTTGGCTTCTAAAAAGTTGGATTTTGGGTCTCACAAAAACGTGTGACAGAGAGGTCTGTTAGTCACTAAACCTTAATAGTGACTTGGGAAGGTGTTTTGACCTATCAAAAACTTCATGTTTTTGGCTCATTTTTGGTGGAAAGAAAGATAAATATGTACTCTACAAGTTTTACATTTTGAAATAAGCCCGGTTCTCACTCTAACTTAGGATTTTTATGTCTGCAACTCAGAGTGGTTAAGATTTGACACCCTTTAGAAAATATGAGATATCTGGAGTTCTACCTAACGAAATTAGTTCAAACCAATTTTTTATGAAAGAGAGCATAAAAATATAGACCTGGACACAAAAATCACTTTAGGATCATTTTTCTACAATTATTTATGATGTTTTAAAGTTAGTAGAAGAAAGTAAGTAATTCCAGAAAATGAGGCTACTTAGGGTTTTGGTTGCTTAGCTTATGTTGTATACATTTTTGACATGTTTTCTTTGCAGGCATGTTATAAACTCACATAAACCAAAACTCCAGATTACATACAAGCCATAAAACTTAAAAACATATACATGCAAGCTCATACAAAACACAATCTTGCCTTAGTAGTTTACTATTTGCATCTACAACGCCTTTTTTTGAGTTATTCTTTATTTCTTTTTATTAGGGTTTGTTATAGAGATGGATTGATGGGTATCTTAGAGAAGAATATCAGAAGGTTTAAGGGAGTTGCTTGCCTCTTTTGATGCTAAAAAAGATTGAAGAAGAAATGAACTTAGCTTTAATGATTCCTCCTTGGTTCCTCCTTCTTCCTTTCTTCCTTCTCTCAACTCCTCATCTCTTAGAACACTTAGAATGTTTTGTGGTTGCTCTCCCTCTCTCATTCACTCTCTTAGCCGAATGTGTATATGTAGAATGGGGGCTTAGGCCTTGTTTTTATAGAAAAAATGCAATTGAGGATTACTTATTACAAAATTTTAAATTTTAAATTTTCTTTGATCCTCATTGGTTGCATGGGAGGTGGGATTAATGTAGACATACAAAAATCAGATTTTTGGGCAGGGGGTTTCAGCCATGCATGCTTGGGAGACTAAAAAGCTGATTTTGTATTTAATTAGGATTTTAATTTGTATTTTGGTACATTGTTGTAAAAATAAATGCATAAAATATTAATTTTATATATCTTTTTGGTATCTAAACCTACTAAAACCTATTATATTAATGTATTTATAACAAATTTAGTTTTTTCATGATTTATCATAATTTTGATAGCAATTAAATAAATAAGTGTAGGCTTTTAAGCTAAATTAAGGTAGTATGGCTAGAATTGGTTTTTAAACTTATTTATTGTGTAGAGACTTTAAATAATTATTTGTTTTCTTTTGTTGACCTATATTGTTATATTACTATATATATTACTTGTATAAAAAGTATTGGGTTAAAATAATGCTTAATTTATATTTTTTTTAATTTTTAAGCTTAAAAGGCAAAAAGTAGCTTTTTTGGCACATTCTCTTAGATGGCCGGCCATGCTAGGGCATTTGGTCATTTTTGTTGTTATTTTAAATTTTATTAATTAATTGTATATAAATATCTGATTTTGGGTGTCCATGTGTCAGATTTGAATTTTTCGAACTTTTTGCTGTACCAATGGCAAAATAATCATTTTACCTTAGTTATGAGAATTTTTAATTTTTAATTTAATTTTTTATGTTATTTACTTAATTCAAGCTGTTCCGAGACTTTTCTAAATCTTAGGGCTTTGCTTCTGAGTATTTCGGCTTTTTAGGGTTTCTGGTTCAAATTAGGGTTTCGAGTTGAGTTAAGATTTATCATTGTTCATGTAGCGACCTAAGTTCTCGTCAACTAACTGTTGCTAATACTAGTGTTTGGGCTTAGATCGTTCCATGAGTAGTTATAGTCCAGGCTGTTACAACTAGGATCCAGGTCGGGTTGTTACAATCTAGGTGGTTACTACTAGAGTCCGGACCGATGTGCTACACACTGAGGGTCTTCAACGAATTCCAAAGACAAGCTAATTCCACTCTTGTTTTCCTGCTTAAGGCATCAGCCACCGCATTCGCCTTACAAGGATGATATGCGATACAGAAATCATAATCTCCCAGATACTCCATCTAACGTCGTTGTCACATGTTGCGCTCCTTTGTATAAACAGATATTTGAGACTCTTATAATCAGTGAAGAGTTCAAACTTTTTTCCGTATAGATAGTGCCTCCACATCTTTAATGCAAAAACTACTACTGCCAACTCCAGATTATGAGTAAGATAATTCTACTCATGCGGCTTAAGCTGTCGAGACCCATACGCTACAACCTTACCAGTTTGCATTACAACACAGCCAAGACCTTCCTTAGATGCGTCACAAAACACTGTATAACCCACGTTTCTGTCGGGTACTATCAGTAAAGGTGCACTGGTTAATCTCGTCTTCAACTCTTGAAAAGCTTTTTCATAAACATCGCTCCATTCAAACTTGATCCCTTTCTGCATCAACCTCGTCATCGGTCGGGCCAATTTAGAGAAATCCCGAGTAAATTTTCGATAATAGCCTGCCAGGCCCAGAAAATTGCGAACTTCAAAAAATGAATTTGGTTTCTTCTAATCCATCACAACTTCTACCTTTGCTAGGTTCACTAATACTCCTTTTTCGGATATAACATGTCCCAAGAACTTTACTTCTCGTTGCCAAAACTAACATTTGTTAGCTTTATCGTACAATTGTGCATCTTGTAAAACTTGGAGGGTAGTTCTCAGGTGTTGCTTATGATCTTCTTTAATGCAGGAGTATTCTAAAATGTCATCGATGAATATTATGACGAACTAATTCAAGAATGGCTGGAACAACTTGTTCATCAAGCCCATGAATACTGCGGGTGCATTGGTCAAGTCGAATGGCATCAGTACAAACTCGTAATGGCCATATCTGGTACGAAAAGCTGTCTTCGAAATAACTTCTTCCTAAACTCTTTGCTGGTGATATTCGGATCGAAGGTCAATTTTTGAAAAGTATGACGCTCCTTGAAGTTGGTCAAAGAGGTCGTCGATTCTTGGTAACGGATATCTGTTCTTGATTGTCACTTGATTTAACTATCGATAATCTATGCACAACTACAAAGATCCATCCTTCTTCTTCACAAAGAGTGCAGGCGCACCTCAAGGGGAGGTACTCGAGCGAATGAACCCCTTCCCTTCTAACTCTTGCAACTGATCCTTCAATTCTCGTAACTCTACTGGTGCCAATCTGTGCGGAGGGATTGAGATTGGTGCAATGCCGGGTTACAGCTCAACTGAGAACTCAACATCCCTCCTAGGGGGTAACCCTGGCAATTTCTTAGGAAAAATGTCGGCAAACTCCTCAACAATTTGTGGAAGGTCCTTCTTTGGTGAGTCATCACTAATTGTCAGGCTGGCGATAGAACTAGTGAATCTGTCGAATTTGTTTTCCTGTGTAATGAGAGACTCCTTTCTATCTGCCTGAATCTTACAAAAGGTTCCATCTCCAGCGCATACACGAATTCTTTTATGATAACAATCAATCACTACTCGGTGTGCTGACAACCAGTCCATACAGAGGATTATATCAAAACCTCTGAAGTTCATCACTCGTAGATCACAAAGCAGACTAAACCCAAAAATTCTCAACACACAGGATTTACATACAATCTTTATACACTGTAGGCTTCCTAATGGTGAAACAATCTTCAATGCTTGCTTCAAACTTTCTGGTTCAATATCTAGAGTTTTCATTCAAGATGTAGAAATGAAAGAATGCGATGCACCAATATCGAAAAGCACTTTTACCAAGGTACTGAAAAGAACAAACATACCTTGGATAACCTAATTGTTGTCGATCTCCTCACCTTGAAGAGCAAAGATTCTGCCACCCTGAGTACCATTTTTGTTCCCCCCGTTCTGAGCTCCCTTCTGATTGCCATTATTGTTCCAGTTAACCACTGGACTTGGGTTCTAAGTCCTTTACTGCTGCTGATTTTGTGGCTGCTGTTACGGTAGAGGCCGCTGTGGTTGCCAGTTCCCATGTCCTTGATTCTGTGGGCATTCAAACTTTCGATAGCCTTCTTGACCACAAGTGAAGCATCGATAAACTCTGGGTTCATTCTGATTCAGTGGTTTGTACGGCTTGGAAGTGACTGCTTGGCCCCGGTTGTTATTACGGATGGAGCCTCCCTTTGATGATCCAGCTCTGGCCTGGAACATTTTCTTCGTATCAAGAACCTCTTTCTCCATCAGCAAGGTAGTGTCAACAACCTCAACATAGGTAGAAAGGCGTGCGCTCATAACTTTGCCACGGACCAGGGGCTCCAAGCCCCACTCGAACTTTCTATGCTTAGACGCTTCATCTGGAATAATGGCCCCAGCATAATGACCTAACTCTTCGAACTTGGAAGCATATTCCGCTACTGTCATCCGTGCCTGTTTTAGCTCCAGAAAACTTCGTATCATCTTCTATCTCTATGCATCTGGGAAGTTCTGGAGGAATAACTCCTCAAGCTGCTGCATGGTAGCCACATGGCGGGAATTCCTTACCG
>JAULJZ010201141.1:0-12603 GCA_032270985.1 Heliamphora pulchella
AATGTCTAGAGCTATAAGCCTGGAGGCTAAAACATACCTGGAAACTATTATGATTATTGATATTGTTATTTCTTATGGAAAAGACAAATGTGGCCAGGTCTTAAAGAACATCTACAAGAGTATATAAAAGGAAACTTTTCTCTTCATATAGCACCATGCTTTTTTTTTTGTTAAATGTCTAGAGCTATAAGCCTGGAGGCTAAAACATACCTGGAAACTATTATGATTATTGATATTGTTATTTCTTATGAAAAGAATAAATGTGGCCAGGACTTGAAGAGTTAAGATACATCTACAAGAGTATCTAAAAGGAAATTTTTTTGATTCATATAGCACTGTGCTTTCTTTTTTTTTTAGTTGTTGATAACATTTCTATAGATACTATTTTTTCAGCCATTCCTCATCTTTGCTTCATGGTACTTGCTTGGCTGAAGCTAGAAGCATTTGTAGTGCTTTGCTTTCCACCTCTTTTGGCAATTGGCAATTCTTGTGTACAGGTTTTGTAAAGATGGTTTTGTGTTTGGTCGTGCCTCATTCTATCTGGGTATGAAACTGAGACGGGCTGGTTGGTGGCTGTATGAACAAAAAGCTCTTTCAAAAGCAATTAATTTGAGTAATTTATCAAAGAAAAATACTTAACCTTATTTAATGACTTTATTCCCTTTTTATGTCTTTATTCATACACACCCTGCATGGGCAAGTCGGCTTTCCTTTTCTTTTGGAGTCATATTAAACTGAACACCTGGGAACATAATCAGACAGATTTTTCTGTGAATCTACTTTCATTTTGAGAAAGGTTTTTAGGCTTGTTGATCTACCTGAATTTCCTGTTTTGTAGTTAACTTGTTTTTCAATCAGTATTAATAGCCATAACTTCATAGTACTCGGAGAGTTTATGGAATCATGACATATTTTTGCTTTTGCACAAATATTTTCTCCTTTTATCCAACTGATAATTTGGTGTTCAGCTCAGGTATGGGAGGCAGCATCACGAGCTGTAAAGGATGAGGAAGCTATTAAGCAAAAGCTATGTGAGGACTTAGAAAATCTGGTACATATCTTTAGGAAATATGGAATTTCAAGTATCACTGTTTTAGTCATTTTCTGATAGAATTGGTCCTTTATAGGTTCAAGAAAGCAGTAACACTCAGCTTGCTAGACTGGAGGAGTTAAAAAGGCGACTAGAAGCGTTGAACCCTAGCCGATCATCTATTCTGTCACTTGTGTGAGTCCTTCCATTTGTGCTGTGTCCACGTCAACAAAGAAGATTACCTTGTTTTCATGATCTCATCCTCAAGTGCATAGTTTGTTCTGGTCTTATTTTTTAGCCTAAGATATTTCCTTTTGATCCCACCAATTGATATTCCGCTAATACATGCTTGCTAGATTATGGATATGTGATGCTGAACTAGAAGACGGAGAATGGGAGAGAAGGAGCATAGAAGGAGCCACAATCCTAATTCTTAAACACACTTCAATATTATTGTGGATATCTAATTAACCTTGCCTTTGGGCAAATAAGCCAATCTCCTCGCCTCCGAGCAAATAGGCTATCGGGCCAATTCTGCAAATAAGCCAATCTCCTCGCCTTCGAACAAGTAGACTGCCGACCATTATCCAAGTAGGCCACGGGCCAGTCTCCATACAGGCCGTCGGGCTAATCTCCTCGCCTCTGGGCAAGTAGGCCGCCGACCATTCTTCAAGTAGGCCACGGGCCAATCTCCATACAGGCCGTCGGGCCAATCTCCTTGCCTTCGGGCAAGCAGGCCCTGGGCTAATCTCCAAGTAGGCCGTGGGCCAATCTCCAAACAGGTTGTCGGGCCAACCCCTTTTCGGGCAAGTGGATCAGTCCACGAACCACGTTATCTCCAATATTATTAACATGGTCCTAAGCTGGGAGCAGGGCTTAGGCACCTCCTCGCTCGGGAACAAAAGAGGTACGTGGTTTGGAGGCTAGAATTCTAGGGTTGGTTAATGGAGTGGCGTCCAAGCAACTCTATATGACCGGTCATAGAGAGAGAGACGCCTGACCAAGACACATAGCTCTTGCAGGTATAGGAGCTGGCATCTAACAGACAAAACCTGCAAACAGTGTGATACGCCGTATGATACCCACCTCAGCATATCATATGGGCCACCAGAGCCAGCAGATCATATTTGCAGAACCAATGGAGATGAGACACTTGTCGTTCTTAGTGATCTTGAAGATACGGGTGTCCCCTCTACATCGCCTATAAATGGATACACTCCCTCCAGAAGCATTTCATCCTCAACCATATCATTCAACTTCTCCATATCTTTGGTTGCTCTCCACTGCTATCATCTCTTTCTCTCTAAGGTTGCCCTGAGTTCTCACTTCCTCCACCTCCGGCTTTCTCGGGCCACCCTGGTGAACTCCATTTTTCCAGACCTCACTACTCTGGTCTACGCTGGAACCCTTCACTTACATTATACTCTGCTAGGGAAGAGTGGTGTCCGCCATACATAGTTCCCAGGAAAGCCACACATGGTAATACTGACCACTCCCATGCCAGCCTTGAGGTGACAGAAACCTCCAGGGGATATCATGCAGATGGTCCCCACAATGAGCAACCGGCTAACCTCATTATCGCCGATCAACTTCGAGCCATTACCGATCACCTAGCGGCTATGCAATAAACTCAAAACCTTCTCATGGAAACTCTGCTCACCTTGCAAAGGGGACCCAATTCTGCACCAAGCACCCAGACGGAAGCAGCGGATCCACCCCTCCCGATGGGCTCGAAAACTCAAGTACACTTGGAACCTGAGGGACTAAGGGTGCAGCCTCCGCCGCCATCAGCTGGGCAACTGCCAGCTCGAGTCCCCCAAGTTTTCTCGCACGGTGTAGGCTCAGCCCTACACCCACAAGGTCAACCTAGCTCTTCTGTGGCATGATTCACTCTGGAGCAGATGAAAGAACACGTACGTGCCCTCCTCTAGTCAGAAAAAGTTCCCACTACTCCAAACCTCGATCTACGTCCCCTATACTCTCTTAAGAACTTGAATTCTCCCTACTTCGAAGGCTATGTCGTCCCCAAATTCACCCGTTTGGACGGGCGGAGAGGAAATGCTAAAGAGCACGTCACTCGATTCGTAGACACACTCGGTATTCACATCGGAGATAGAAATCTCAAGCTACGGGAGTTCTCTAAATCCCTCATTGACAGAGCTTAGTCATGGTACGCCAACTTTCTCTGTGGCTCTATCTTCTCATGGGAAGAGTTGGTTAAAATGTTCTATTGCAAGTTCTTTTATGTGAAAGAACGCTTGACTACCCCCCACCTCATGAGGGAAAGCCAGAAACACTCAGTGGACGTGCTCACATATGTGCGACGTTTTCGTGAACTGGCTGTGGATATCTAGAACCCAGTGGGTGAAGATCAGCTGGTAAAGCTTTGCATTCAAGGAATGAGCTCCACCTACAAGATCCATATGGTAAATCACAACTTTCAAGATTTCTCTGCTTTGTGTTTAGCAGCCAGAAACCTGAGCGAAATAGTCAGTTCCGCTCCCCGTGAACCGGCCCGTAGCGATACCAAGCTCCCTCTTCTTGGAGGCTTGGGTTTAAACAAGGCCCCTTCGTGTATGCTGCCTTTGGTACTTTTAATTGAGCACGTGATAACCGTAACAAGTCGAGGGACCTCCCCCTCTCGCAATAACAGTGGAGAAAGCAAGCGAACCAGGCTTAGATCCCACAGTAACGATGCACCGCCACTAACTCCACTAAGTCGACTTGAGGCTCCACCACTGCCGGAGCCGCTACATTTGCTTGAGGCTCCATCACTGGATCCACTAAGTCGGCTCGAGGCTTCATTCCCGCCGGTGGCTCCACTACATTGATTCTAGGCTCCACCACTGCCGGAGGCTCCGCTACACTTGCATAGGTCTCCATCACCGCCGATGGCTCTACAACATCTGCCCCAAACTCAATTGCGTTTGCATCCACAACCAGTGCTCATAGGATCAAATGCCTCATAACTCGAAATTGGCCCAATAAAACCTAAAACCCGTCCGGGGTCGCTGTTTCAACCAGGATCACATAATGTTTCACATAACGTCTCGAAGACTCTCCCACCCGCGTCACCGCAGCTACTGCTGTGATCACCACCCATGGTTGGTAACCTTGCCATCAACACCTACGTATGTAATACAATGGACAATAAGTTCATGAATCCCTCTCCCCCTCCTTTTCTCAGCAAAGTAAACTTGAGAGGAAGATAACAAGTGTGAGTATTCAAAGAATTCGGCCCCTTCATCTCAAACAAATAAGTTCTAACCTCTCTTTCAAAAAAGGAAAAAAAGAAAAGTTTTCAACCGGCGCCCCCCTCGCATAAAAAGGTTTTAGTTGAACCCCCTTCCTGGCAAAACTCTCCTTCCTTGAAAAAAAAAATCAAGTTTTGGCTGCCACCCCCTTCGCGGATAAAAAGGTTTTAACAGAACCCCCCCTCCTCGCAAATTTGAAACTCCTCAATTTCTTCAAAAGCTTGTCGTATTCTACCATGAGCACTTATATAAAGATATCTCCTTGAACAACAGTGACATGACCTTCCACATCACCAATTCTAAACTGATCACTTGCTCATCATGAGGAGAAGAAACAACATAAGGAGACAAGCTCCCATAGTTCCCTGACGAATCTACCCTCACCCAACAATCCAGTATCAAGTTGTCATCCCCTAGCTGATAGTCCTACCCGATCAAGTTGCCCCTCAGTTGCCAGTTCAAGCAACCAACCGTCAGTTCCCCCACCTGGATTATCACTGCTTGGTTAGCCACCCGAGAGAGTTCCTTCTTCAGAGTGATGCCTATCATGCTGAGAAGGTGATAACAAAACCCAACCTCCATCAAACTCTGCATCACCATCACTCAGAGAGGCAGGCAAGATGGCCAATCACCAGACTATCTTGTAAGTCTATGTCCTACTCTGATGGACCCCTTCACCCACCACCTCGAATCAGGGTGGGTAACGGAGGGAGAAGAGTTTATAGGGGAGTCTTCCCTACACCTGCCTCTCTTTACCCCACCAATGAAAATTCTCCTTTGGAGCGCCCAAGGAATCTTGGGTTCTAATTTTCTCGAATACTTTACCTAGTTCATGACTCAGCACCGCCCCTAACTAGTTATTCTCACATAAACAAGAAGAACTAGGTGGCAAGGGGAAGCTTTTGGAACACAAATGGGATACACAGTCGTTTGCATCCTTGAGCCCAACAGGAGACGTGCGGCTTATGTGGAATGACTTCGAAATTGAATGCAACAATTCTCCAAACTCTCCAAGAAAGGATCCAAGCATTTGTATGTGTTCCTCTAGGACCTCCAAGAGAATAAATAAAAGAAACCTCCATTTTATAATCGCATCTCCATGAAGTTATAAAATATGCAAGGTTTCAAAAAATAAATCACTACAATAAAATATGCATACACACATTCATAAATGTATGCAGGGGGCATTAATGTGGGTATCTAGTCAACCTTGCCTCTGGGTAAGTAGGCCAATTTTCTTGTCTCCGAGCAAGTAGGCCAATTTTCTTGTCTCCGAGCAAGTAGGCCATCGGCCCAATCTCCATACAAACTGTCGGGCCAATCTTTTCGCCTCCGGACAAGTAGGCTGTCGGCCATTTTCCAAGTAGGCCGCAGGCCAATCTCTATACAGGCTGTCGGGCTAATATTCTCACCTCCGGGCAAGCAGGCCTCGGGTTAATCTCCAAGTAGGTCGCGGGCCAATCTCCAAACATGTCGTCGGGCCAACCCTCTTTCGGGCAAGTGGGCCAGCCCACGACCCACATTATCTCCAATATTATTAACATGGTCCAGTCCACGACCCACACTATCTCCAATATTATTAACATGGTCCTAGGCTGGGAACATTGCCTAGGCACCTCCTCGCTCAGGAACAAAGGAGGTACGTGGTTTGGAGGCTAGAACTCTAGGGTTTGTCAAATGGAGTGGCGTTCAAGCAACTCCATATGGCCAATCATAGAGAGAAAGACGCTTGACCAAGACATAGAGCTCCTGCAGACATAGGAGCTGACATTTAACAGACCAAACTTGCAAACAGTGTGATACGCCGTATGATACCCACCTCAGCATATCATACGGGCCACCAGAGCTAGCAGATTATATCCATAGAACCAATGGGAGATGAGACATCCGTCGTCTTTAGTGATCTTGAAGATACGGGTGTCCCATTTACATCGCCTATAAATGAGTACACTCCCTCCAGAAGCATATCATCTTGAACCAGATCATTCAACTTCTCTATATCTTCGATTACTCTGCACTACCACCCTTTCTCTCTAAGGTTGCTCTGAGTTCTCACCTCCTCCACCTCCGGCGTCCTCGGGCCACCGTGATGCACTCTATCTTTCTAGACTTCACTACTCTGGTCTACGCCGGAACCCTACACCTACAATTATTAATCGAAAACTACTAATACAATTGATGACACCTTATTTACAGGCTAATTCTAACATAAAAGGAAATAATTAAATATCCAAATAATAACTTAAATAATTCATAAACAACTCTTAATGAATTAAAATAACTACCAACGAAATGCGCTTATTATAAAAATAATAAATAAATGTGCATAATTTATTACTCATTTGGTGATTAGAGGATTTAAGAAGAACCACGCAGATCTAATAAACTCCAAATCTTTTATTTATCTCTCTTCTTTTATTCTACTCTCTTTAAAATTTCTTTGTCCATTTTCTAAATTTCAAACGAGAATATATAATGATTTTTAAAGAATCTTATGGTTAGTTGAATTTTAGCTAAAATATATTGTGATGAAGATAAATGCTTTTCTCATTTAAATTAGGTAATTATGTTTTTATCGTATAATTTGTATTAATATCAATTTATTCATTTTGTTTCATGTATATGAAGCATTTAAACATCATTTTTGTAGTTCATGTTGAATCTTACAATACTCTATTCGATTTGATTAGATTAATTCACAATTTGCAAAACTAGGATTTCGGTTCACGATTCGATTCATGAATCACGGTTTGATAACTATACAAATTGGGTGACGGCTCTCTAGCCAGTCAACGGCTACGCTATCAATATGCTTAACATCCTCTAAAATACCTGGTATTAGCATTAATCCTTTTGACTCCTTTCTATTGAACAAATCTCTCTCCCTTCTAACATATGGTTGCTATGTTAACATCTGGGCTATACTTAGTTTGCCCCCAAGAGAAGAGGTGACTTGAAAGGAAATATGCAAAATATTAATAGAGGAAGATAGGCTACCTGTTCTGTCCATTGGTTTGAGTCAGAGAAGTTAATTAGCCATCACAATCTTTCTGGTGTCTATTTAGGGTGAACCATTTATCACGTAACAGCTACCTATGCGAACTGGAGCATACCACATAAATATAGTTAAGTGGTGGAGTGAACAATTTTTAAGAACTATCAACCATCTTTTGTGAATTTAGAGGTATTATGCATTTGAGTAGATGTTTTCTTTAGAACAAATATGAAGATCATAGACTCTTATTCAGAGAAAGCAGTGCCTTGATTGAGAAATTGATTTTTGTAGAGCATGGTGTTGCTGTTTCCTCAGGAAAATTCATTAGGCAATTGGGTGCTTTGTACTTTTCTTAGCTCCACTCGGCCCTCTAACTAGGCAGATCCACATGGATGCATTAATGCTTACATGCAACGAACATCAGATTCTGTTTAAGTGGAACCTGTGTTTCTTTCCACATGAAAGACATGGGCTGTAAGAAACAACATTGATAAGTCCATGGGTTGAAATTTATGATCTGAAGTGTTTTTTATTCGTCAAATGCCCATGCAACCACTGCCATACCTTGACTTAGCAAAGTATGGAAGTGTGACATTTGCGAGTGTCACCCTTCCCATTTGGGAGTGTGACACCTGTACTGATGCAGCGGGGAACATAAAAGAAAAAGTAACAGGGATAAGAACTTGACTCCGTTGATTCAAGAACGAATAACGGAAGCAAGAACCTTTTCTAAAGCTATTGATTCTCTATGACTACTAGGATTAAAGGTAACAAAGCTCTTTGTTAATTCACATAGAATACCAAAGAATTTGAAAAAATAGAAAACACTCTTGAATTTTTATTAACCAACAACTGCATAGTCGTAAAGCCCTTATAACTTATTTATTATGGAAAAATTCTAAATAAAAAAAATCAACCCATTAAGGAAACCAAATCCTATCAAATCTATAATTAGCAAAAATTACCAAAAAGTATAAATTTGAAGTAAGCTTAATTTTGACTAGTAAAAGTATATAGTAACGTGCCAAAATAAGCGGCACTAACAAAGAAACTTCCTAAAAAATGTTATTAACAAAATTAAAAATTTTCAAATTTTCATATGTATCATTCTCCCTAGCTTGAGAAAACTCGTCCTCGAGTTTTCATGACTTGAAATAACTTGATAAACTGTTCTTTGTTCGCATCTACTTTGTGTTTTAGGTTAATCTTTTTCAATAAATCCTACAACATAATTCTTCGACCATGTTTTTCTTCTAAAAAATTGCAATAGTATGCTTATCCTCCTAGTCTTTGTTTACTTTAGGAGGAAATCAATTCTCTTCAAGCTGCAACATTGAGGAAAGCCCAATCAAAAGACAGTTTGCAACATTGATGATTGTAGACTAACTCTTTTTTTTTTCGCAATATTTTTGTGACATCTTTTTTAATCTCTCCAATAATAAATGGTTCTTCGTTAAAAATTGATTGTTTATTCCAATCCACAAGTGGATCTAGAATAATATGTGAGGTGAATGGCCACTCAACCATGTCCTCTTCTAAAAGGCGTGGGTTTAGTGGATGATTGCAAGGTTGAACGACCGTGGTCAAGACACTAATCTGCTTAGATAAAGTGGCGATTGCGCCTTAAATTAATCTTCGCCAATAAAATTCCACAACATAATATTTCGACCAAGTTTTTCTTATAAAAAGTCGAAATAATTCTCTTCAAGCTGCAACGTTGAGGTGGCCATTCCTAGATAGTATATCTTGGTGAAAGTAAAATGTCTTTTTTTTCGCAATGTTTTAATAACATCTTCTTTGTTAATCTCTTTAATAATAAATAATTCTTCGTAAAAAAATGGAGGTTTGTTCCAATCCACAAGTAGATCTGGAATAATATGTGAGGTGAATGGCCACTAACCACATCCTCTTCTAAAACGTGTGGGGTTAGTGACTGATTGCAATGCTGAACGACCTGTCAAGACAACAATTTGCTTAGGTAAAGTGGTGATTGCGCTTTAGATTAATCTTTTCTAATAAAATTATGCAATATAATACTTCGACCACGATTTTCTTACAAAAAGTCGAAATAATTATTTTCAAGCTGCAACGTTGAGGAAGCTAATCCAAGACAGTTAATACCAACGATAGTAAAATAACTTTTTTATTGCAATATTTTAATAACATTTTTTTAATCTATTCAGTAATAAATAGTTCCTCATCCAAATTTGGTGGTTTATTCCAATCCACAAGTGCATTTGGAATAATATGTGAGGTGAATGGCCACTCAATTCATCCTTTTCTAAAAGATGTGGGTTTAGTAGATGATTGCGAGGTTGAACGATCGTGGTCAAAACAAGAATCTGCATAGATAAAGTGGCGATTGACTTTCCCATTTGCGTAATTATTTCTTTTGCTCGAGCATCTTGTGCAGCTTCATCTCATGCATATACATCTTTATCAACAACATATCAATTATCATGAATTGCTGGAGGGGAGTGTATTAGCTAAAGGAACACTAGTATCGAAATCTATAAGCTTACTTGTATTAGAGATACTTTGTTTAATAACAAACACAATAAAGAGAAAGCTCTCCCAATTCTTTAATCTCAATAATCAACTCTCCAAACCTTAAGGCGTTTACAATTTATTTATAATGGTAAAATCTTATGTGAAGGAATCAGCTCACTAAGAAAGCTGAATCCTATCAAATCTTTAACTAATAGAAAATTGTCAAAAAGTCAAATTTGATATCAACTCAAATTTCACAACCAAAAATAAATTGAAACGTGCTAAAACAAGTGGTACTGAAAAGAAAAACTACCAATAGAAATTTATTACTAAAATTAAAGTTTCTTAAAATATTGCCGGTATCATTCTCCCCATCTTGAGAAAACTCGTCCTCAAGTTTCCATGACTTCAAATAACTAAATGAATCGTTGTTTGTCTGCATCTGCATTATGTTTTAGATTAATCTTCTCCAATAAAATCTTGCAACATAATACATCAACCACTTTTTTCTTACCAAAAATCGAAATAGTTCCCTTCAAGTTGCAACGTTGAGGAGAGCCTAATCCAAGATAGTTTGCAACACTGACGATTGTAGAAAAACAATTTTTTTTGCAATATTTTCATAACATCTTTTTCAATTCTTCAAAAATCTATAGTTTTTCGTTAAAAATTGGTTGTTTATTCCAATTCACAATTGGGTCTGGGATAATATTAAAGGTTAATGACCACTCAACCGCATTCTCTTCTAAAATGTGTGGAGTGAGTGGATGATTGCAAGATTGAGCGACCGTGGTTAAGATAACAATGTACTTATATAGATAAAACAGCGATTGACGACTCTACTTGCGTTATTCTGTTCTTTGCTCGACCATCTCATGCAGTGTCATCACGCACATACACATCTTACAACAACATATCAATCATCACAAACTCTCTATCATGACATGATTCATGATCGAGCGCAAGCTCTGATACCAACTGCTGTAGCGGGGAACATAAAAAAAAAAAAAAAAAACAAGGATAAGAACTTGAGTCCGTCGATTCGAGAATAAATATCAGAAGCACGAACCTTCTCTAAACCTATTGATTCTTTACGAATACCATGATTAAAGGCATCAAAGCTCTCTGTTAATTCACACAGAATACCAAAGAATTTGAAAAAAGAGAAAGTACTCTTGAATTTTTATTAATCAACAACTTCATATTCGTAAAGCCCTTACAACTTATTTATAATAGTAAAATTCTAAATAAAAAAAATCAATCCATTAAGGAAACCGAATCCTATCAAATCTCAAATTAACAAAAATTACAAAAAAAATATATAAATCTAAAATAGACTTAATTTTGGTTACTAAAAATATATAGAACCGTGCCAAAACAAGCAACACTAACAAAGAAACTTCCTAAAAAAAGTAATTATCAAAAATTAAACTTTTCCACATTATTTTTTTTATCACATACCACTTGGGCAAAGACCCCTTGGTAATTTTTAATTTGAAGTGTTATAGTGGCATCACTATGAATCTGTCCAAATTCAAATTTCACTTATAATTTCCTTATCTGATGAAGTCTATGATGAAAAAGAAAGGTTGAGTCGCTGATATGGTCTGTGTGTGTGTGTGTGTGTGTGTGTGTGTGTGTGTGTATCTTTATGTAACAAAAATTTCCGTTATTGAGGGTTATCTATGAAATCAAGGTTATTGTTATCTTTGATGGTGTAGAAGGTAATGAGAGAAGGCTCTATTTGCTACTAAATTAAATTAGCAGGTTGAAGTATAACATGCCTTTTAGTTCTGATATATCTGATGGTTTTGAAGCTTGTTGGTGTTTTTTTGGCTGGTGAAAATGATGATTAGAAGGCCTGAAGATAATGTAGTTGTGGAATAGAAATCACAGTAATATCGAGATGCTATGTGCATAACTATACTTAACCAAAAACTTAAAAAGTGATGGAAACTAAGCAATTTAATGGTATTCTTTTCAACCCTGAATTTGTATTGTACTACTTTCCCAATGTTATAGTGACTTGGTGAGACACACTGCCACTCAATGACCCTGATTTTCTTTTTTATTGGCTGCTTCCTCCAAGTGTACCCTGTTATTTACTTATTGCTGATGCGACCGATGGCAAGATTATTGCGATTACAAGAGGGTGGTGGCTGTATTTATGTAGCAGGAAAAGAAAACAGGGGTTTGGTTTGTTTTAGTTTGGCTTGTTTAATGGTATTTTACCATCTTAAACAAAGTGTAAATATGATTGGTAATGTGTGATATTTTTTTCTGGTCAGGCTCAATTATTATGGGTTTAATTATGTCCTAGTTTCCTGGGACACACATACACACACATTAATATATACACTGATAAGGGATAATTTGTTAGTTTGGGATAATTTTGGAGGAATAAAATTTCAGATTTAAGTTGCTTTGCTTCATATCTTGTTCAGCTTAAGGTTTAGTTTTGTGCTCTATTGCTTGTGGAATTCAAGCTTTTTCTTGCTGATGGTGGCAGAAATCTGCTCCAAAATCACAACCCTAAAGTTGTTACATTGATCCGATTGTTCGGCCTCTGGTTATACTTTTCACTCTCCATCACATTACATTTCGCTTTCCATCACATGGATATGTGCTTATTTATATTGTTCATGTAGAAGTGCTAAAATTTGCACTTTGATTATCATTTTTAGGATGGGAAGCCAATGGGACCAGCACAGAATATTCTGGCTCCGGATGCTTTGTCAGTTCCTTTGATTTTGACACCAGCTGGAACAGAAAACGTAGCCAATCAAGGAAATGGTGGAATTTCATAAACCCACCATATTGATTCTTCTGGAAAC
>JAULJZ010201150.1:0-19669 GCA_032270985.1 Heliamphora pulchella
CTTCCGTGCAGCATGCACCTAGTCAAATACTGGACAGAATATACGGACTATGCATTCATTCATCACAAATATAAATATGAAATCACAAATGCAAAATCATCTCAAATGTTTCTCATTAATATGTCAGGGATCAAGAATAAAAAATCTAAAAAGTATGATTTTTCAGTATACATTCCTAACATCTACCGCCCGTTTGGGCTTTTTGTGTGTGTTGTTTTTGCTCTCATTTCTTTTATAAAAATAGCGCTGATATCCAGTAACAAGTTATTTCGAAGAATGCCTAAAAAATAGTCCTAAAAAAGCCCCGAAAAGAGCCCCGAACAGTGACGCTGCTGCTGCCGCTGCAGCCGAAAGCCGCCGCTGCTTTCCCTGCTTTTTGCTGCCTGTTTTGCATGATTTTTTATGATTCTTGAATATTATTTTAAGGTATGTTTACTGCTAATTTATGCTTAAAAAATGCTAAAAAAAATAGTCTAAAAAATGTCCTAAAAAATAATCAAAACGAGCCCTGAACTGCCTCCGGGAAAGCTGTCGGTGGTGGCTGTTTTAATAGATTTTTTTCGCTATATTGGGACTTATTTTACTGCTATTTTTAATGCATAAATGTTGCAAAAACTTACCAAAAAATTATTTTAAAACCGTTCAAAAAAATACTGCGATCCGTGGCCCGTAAAATTCGAAACCACTGTCGGTGCCGTCGCCTGTTCTTCGTATTCTTAGATATTCAATGTATTCTTAAATATTCTAAACTGATATTTAAAAACAAATGATAGTTATTACATAAAAAACTTATGTCCTATAGGCTCACATTCGATCTAAAAAGATTTAATCTATCACGATCAACTCTCGTGATTAAAAAAAATTAAACCATCATCAAAACCATTCAATCAGACATGAAAAAAATTATTATCATAAAACTGGAATTAGAATGTCTGCAAAACAAAATTAGCACAGTTCTAAAACTACCCAACCCCTCGATAAACCATATACAAAAAATAAAACGACTCTGATACCAATTGTTCGAGGTAAAACTGCCAAGATCATTATTTTTGTAAATAATTTTTGATAAAAAATAACTAGACGGATAATCACCGAAACGAGCTCCAGATAAAACTTTTGATGCCGAATGATCAAAATAAAAATCCGTGCAACCACAGTTAATTTAGAAGAATACATTGTTAGTCGATTCTCCAACTACAATTTTTGATTCTGAGTTGAAGCACCTATAAGACATTTTAATGTATTCTCTTATGCGATTCCCGAATGTAGTGTGGGCTACAATCTTTTGAGAACTCGTACCAGCAGAACCTGATCAGCATTAGTCTTAAAGATAAGTTATGAATTTGGTTTAGCCTACCTGCATATTTATAGGGTTACAGTAGGAACATGCGGAGTAATTATGACAAAGAGTTCTAGTGTAATCCAGATACGTATTCAGCAGTTTTCATAATTATGTAAACCACTCAGCGGCATCTGTAATTATGAAAATCTTACAGCGGTTTTTGTAATTGTCATAAAATACTAAATTACAGCTCACACCACTAAAGAACTGTAATTGCACTCTAAGCCATAATCTCAAAACCTTTTTGCATTGAGCTCCTATTATTAAATGCTTAACTCATCTCCCCCACGTTAAGAATCCTGAAACCTGATAATTAAATTTAATTACAGATAATTTAATTTAATCGACATCTTGAAGCTTCTTAAGCTCTTCCGCTTAATTTATTTGACCGCCGGATAATTAAATCCACTTGCAGGGTTTGGTCCGGTCAAAACTTATAAATTTTCTTTAAGTTGGTATCGTCAATCCCGATCATTCGAGACGTGAATTTTGTCAATAATTAATATTTTTTACATAAATAATACTGCTATCCAACTCACCGGGAATATAAATCCATATATGATCGCACCTTTTAATGAATCAAAACAACGAATATTAAATATACGCAAATTAATAATTATTTCAAGATTAAGAGTATAAGCACTATTAATAATAATCTTGGAGTGCGAATTAATTTATATAGTCAGTATAAAATTAATTACTCTAATGTGTCCCGTTCAATACACACAGCGTTTTAGTCCAGAGTGTCAGAACAATAGACGACGCTATTATCTGTTCCCCATAAGCAAGACAGACTTACTAAAACTTTGTGCTACAATCGTACCGATAGTATGTTCATTTCCATCTAAACTGTGAACAAATACTTATATTTTACAAGAATATAAAACTTGGTCTTTTGTATGCAAACTGTACTCTACGCACCAGATTAAATACTGTACAGAATAAAGGACATCCATGCATAACATTAAAGAAATGATATTACATTCATTACTCATTAAGATTCTCATAAAATAAAAAATTTAATTTTATTAAAATAAAATTAAATACTAAAAATATGATTATCAGTATACAACCCTAACATATAGGATGGAAGCCGTGCTTCTCATTGAGGTGGAAATCCCTTCACTAAGGGCTCATTTGATAATCCGGACTAGATTAGATTGAATTAGTAGTGAGAGGGGATTGGTAATGAAGTGGGATTAGTAGTGAGGTGGGATTAACTTTTTTGTGTTTGAATTGAGTGGGATTAAATAACGGACTAAATAATAATTTACCATTGTATTAAGTTAATTTATTTTAAAATTAACTTAAATAAATTAATAAGTTAAATTTTATGTTATTATTAAATTTTATGTTATTTATTTTAATATTTTATTATTTTTTATTATTTTTAAAATTTTTTAAATTCACTCCTTAATCCAATCCTTCCTAATCCCACACCTCTCCCCTCACTAATTATCCCCTATTTGGCTAACTAATAGTCCGGATTAGTCCGCCCGGACTATTAGTCCGAAGGCTTAACAAACGCGGTATTGGACTATACTCCAGACTAATAGTCCGCCAAAACAAACATAACCTAAGAGTAGTGGCTGAGGCCAATATTCTAGAGGTAGAATGACAGAGAAATTGGATGGAAGAGCTGCTCTTGTTTGATGAAAGAAGGCTGCAGGCTCTATTTCATATATAAGGGTACCAAAGAAGAATAGCCGGAGCATTCAACAAGAAGGTCAAGGACCGGTATCTAAGAGAAGGTGACTTGATTCTTAAAGAAATCAAGGCTCCCATCTTCGACCCAAGGGATATGTTCAGGCCAAACTGGTCTGGGCCGTTTCTAATCAAACCATTATGATTATTAGTGCAATAATTATCATGGATTTGGATAGCAATACGTTCTCCACCCCGATTAATCTTGACCAGCTCAAAAAGTACTACGCTTGAGAGAAAAATAAAGATAAAATAAAAACTCGTTGAGTTGAAAATTGAAAAGGTGACTTAGGTAAAAGTTAGAGTAGCCCGCAAGGCTGAAAACCCGAAAGGGCGACCTTGGTAAAAGTTAGGGCGCCACAAAAGGAGAGTGTTAATACCCAAGAGTAAACCAAGCTCGAACTACGTTAAGGCTTGATTCCACTCTCTTGGGATACGTAGGCAGCTTCTTGTAAGAAGTTCGGGCACCTTCTTTGGCCATATTTGAATTCGAGTAATGATCAATGCAAATTTATCTTTGAGTTATGATAATAAAGTTGTTTAATTGTAAAAATCAAAAAACTTTGAATAACTTGGAACCTTTTCAACATAAAGTAAACTTTCATTTCATCGTGGGTTACAAAGTTTTGAAAATAAAGGGCGAGCGCGCAAGTTCCAAACTCTAAATAAAATAAGAAAAGCTATGAAATCTTGAAAACAAAGTGAGTTTCTAAAAGTTTTCTCCTCTTCGCTTCTTGTTTTTCTTCTTCTTTCTCTTTTCTTTCTGTCTCGGATCAGCCATGCCTTGTACTCCTCAAAAAGTTTCAGGCACTGCAACTCCTGCATCTCCATCAGGGAACGTGATGGCCAAGGTTTTTGTTATTTCGCTAAAAATGGGGCCCGCAGTGAAGACAAATATAAACGGCTTCGAATACCATGGAAGATAATCTTGCTTTGACCAAACTGACGTATGATTCGGTGTGGATAATAGAAAGTAGACAGTTGTAAGCCGATCAACAGGATGCCGGGATGGTCCATAGTAGTCAAGGTCATGGTAGAGATCTACCACCAAGAACACTGTTAAGTAATGTATAGGCCTAACAGAGAAGAGAGATTCTGCTGCTAACCTGCCTAAGTACTGCATATTTGATAATAAGGGCGGTAGAGGAGAGCTGCAGCGTTGTACTTATCTGTGGGTGGTTTCTGCATAAGGTTCACCTTCTCTATTAGCCAGATCTGTAATAGAGATTTAAAAGATAAAGGCAAAGAGAAATCAGTAAAAGAAAAGCTGTGAAAGGAAATAAAGCAGAGAAGAGAAGATTGGAAGGAAGTTTTAGATGGTCGACGAGGATTATGAGATGGACGGAAGATATGATGATGAGCCCTTGAAGTTCGAACCTAAACTAGACAAAGGGGTAGAAGGGGACAGGCTGGGGAGTCGAGAGGGCGACCTCAGAAGACATCAAAGTATATGAAAAAATATGAGTGTGCAAGAATTTTGGGTACAGTTTGGCATAAACACACCCGTCATGGTTGAGTTTGGATGAAACAGACCCCCTTGAGGGCGCAACATAAGGCCCTTGACAAAGGACTGAGTGGTGGATGAATTGATCATTGAAGACTCGTAGAAGAGGCAAGTGGGAGGTGGTACTGCAAACATGCTTGAGATTGCAACGAAAGAACTATGACAGAGGAAGATACCCTTCATGATTCAGCGCTACCTACTTGATGGAAGTTATGAGGATTGGGGAATGGATAAATCGTCATAGACTCATGAAAGAGGCAAAAGTGAGGCAACTATCAAAGGCAGTGTGTTTTTAGCCAACAGTGTATGGATAAGAAAGAAAAGTGTTGAGTTTACATGAAGAAGCAGGGGACTGCCAGCAAAGGTAGTAATCTCGCTGCGATGAACATTGTCCAAGCCAATAAGTGTCTCGGCCAGAACTAGCAGGATAAAGTCTTTTTCCGACCACATCTGACTCGCAATGTCAACCAGTAAGCTGCTGACTTGTCCATCAGAAGGAATGAGAAGGTACCTGGGGAGAAGGCAGAAACACAGGGCATTGTGACGTCATAACTGAAAGCTAAGGTTGCTAAGATCACTAGTGGGATGAAATCTATTTATGATCCATGGGATATTGAGGCAGTCATCGGATGTCAAAAAGAAAGCCTCCATCTTGGACAAACCATAAAGTTGTATTATTTGCTGATGGTTAGAAAGAAAGAAAGTTGGTATAACTACAAATTTCCTTGGGGTTAGATCCAGAATGGCAGAAAACTCCTCTACAGTGGGGCATAGTTCCTTAAAGCCAAAGTGGAAGACATGAGATTGTGGGTTCCACAGTTGTGCTGCAGCCCGTAATAGTGGTTCGTTGACCTTTACAGTCATCAGGAAAAACAGAGAGTTGATACCGAACGAGGTGAAGTTTAAACGTTCAATAAATGGAAATTCCTCAACCCATGCGGAAAGTGGGCCATGGAAGGAAGCCATCTTGATGAAAGTGACAAGAAATTGGGATCCTAAGGCTGTACTATAAGGCATGAGGAGGCTAGATGTCAAAAAGTTTGAAAAGGTACAACTATTGTGGTGACTGCCACATTGGAGTATGGGACCACCATGTTAAAAGTACACAGAACAAGGCCGCCTCCTTCAAAACATGGCAACTGCCACCTGTCTCTTGTACCTTTTCGTGGCTGCCAGCTTCAGACCCAGCAACCGCCAGGTTAAAAGGTGACGGGCACGTTGTTTTGTACTCTTTTTTTTACAATTTTGTATTCTGTGCTGGGATGAAATATTCTTGCTCATTACATCAGGCATAGTAGTTTAAGAAAACAATCAAAGAAAAGTCATGCAAATAGATGAATATATAAAATGCAGTGAAAAGCAAGAAGGCCTAAATGTATCAGAATGTATGTGAGATAGGGGCACCCAGACCCATCAAATAAATAAACTGGGGCACACAGGCCCATAAAGAAAAATGTATCAAATGTATGTAATAGAATGTATCATAAAGGGGGAAGGGAAATCTCTCTCATCGTCTCTAGCGGATCCGGCAGGAAGAAGGCTCAGCATCATCAGAGCTGATGTCCTCAAAAAGCGTCTCTACATCACTGTCATCCCCACCATCTGAAGAAGAAGATATGATGCGAGAACGGATCCTGGCAAAAGAGACGGACCCTCTAGAGCGAGCTCTCGAGGAGGAGGCATGGGACCCACGGCCTCGAGCTGGAGCCTGGACTGGAACTTGAGGCCCGACTGGAGCCTACGACTACACTATACCAATGGCTGGTATCGGCGGCTGTTAAAAGGAAATAAAGATCAAAGAAGAATATAGAAAATAGTAAAGAAGTCAAAAGGTCAGAAGAAACTCACTATGGCTACTGGGGCAAAAACAATGCCAATTGCTCGTACGGTAGCATCGAGCTAACAGATCAGTGCCCTCTGACCCATGAATATTAGCAAGTCTAGCCATGCTTAATTAACCTGTAAAAAAGAGATAGTCAGTTCAAGAAAACTAAACAAGTAAAGAAAGTAACCAACAGGAAAGAGGAAGAATGAAGACAAACTTGACTGAGCTCAACCTTAAACTCCGGCGTTAGAGGAACCGAAATTGGAAGATTAAAGGGTAGCCGTATGCTATGATCTAGATCTCCCATGGAATCTCCAGGCCCCTCATCACTCCAACAGGTTCATCAGTAGCTCCAACAGCAACGGCAGCAGCTCCCGCAGCAGCCTTAGGTGCTCGTCCTCTCCTCCTACCAGCAGGCGCAGCCGGGCCAGGACCAAATTGTCCTAACAGATGTGCTCGGGCCCATGCTGTGTAGTCCCCCTCAGGTCCTAGTAGCTCGATAGCGTGGATCCCCATCATCTCAAGTAGCATGTCAACTCGGCTCATATGATCTGTCTGGCGCATACGAGCTGGAGGAGTAGCCAGAATCCTAAAGTGATTAAGACCTAGGGACTGGCAAACCACCCTCTCTGCCAAATAGTACTCTCGACAGAAAGGTCCCTCTAGCAGAATTCGCATTGAAGAGGCATCGTGGCTGCGCATCAAGTCCTCGCTAGCTCGATTCTCCATCCCATGCCAAACCCCCCAATGAACCTGCATGAACAGTGTGGCCAATAAAAAATAGAACAACGTACCATATAATGAACAATGCAGTAGTGTCCAGTGTTAAGTTTGCAATAAGTACTAATTAATGTGCAGAACAGGGTTCAGTGTTCAGTATACAATGAGTAATGTGCAGAACATGGTTTAGTATTCAATGAACAATGATCAGTATAGTGTAGTGTAGAGCAGAGAACAGTGCAGTGAAGAGAATAGTGTACAGTATAGTGAATGGTGAGCAGTGAACGGTGCAGTATAGAGAATAGTGTACAGTACAGTAAGCAGTGAATAGATAAAGCAGTAAGCAATAAGTTAAGATAGATAAAGAAGTGGTACCTGATCTAGGGACAGCCAGTCTAGAGATGCCCGAAATCTGTCTGTCCTTTCCTTCGATCTTCTTCCCCTTCAGACCTCGGGCCCACTAAGCTGCACGGGAAATATCCAGAGGGTTGACAGAAGAGTTCGTCGGGACGTAAAGCCCAAGGAACTCATAAGTCCAAAGTTGTAAAGAGAATATGTCAGCAGAAGAACAGATAACAGATAACATAAGAAATAAATGAACGGTATGCAAAAATAAAAACATACCTCCCAAACCCTCTAGTATCCCCTAATGCTGAGCTCTTGGGGGAATCTGGCCAAGGCCCTCATCGATGTTGGAAGCAAAGCTGCTAAGATCATTATTTTTGCAAACGATTTTCGGTAAAAAATTAAATAGACGGGCAAACTACAAAACGGACTCCAGAGAAAATTTTTGACGTCGAACTATCAAAGATAAAACTCGTGCAACCAAAGTTAATTTAGAAGAATACATTTTACCGGTTAAATCTTCAACTACATTTTTTATTCTGAGTTGAAGCTCCCATCAGACTTTTTATTGTATTCCCTTGTACGATTTTCGAATATAGAACCTGGACAGCTTTAGTCTTAAAGACAAGCTATGAAACTGGTTCAGTCTACCCGCATATTTATAGGGTTACAGTAGTGACCTGTAGAGTAATTATGAGTAAGATTTCTAATGGAACACAGACACCCATCAGTGGTTTTTGCAATTAAACAAATCTCATAGCGGTATCTGTAATTATAAAAATCTTACAGCGGTTTTTACAATTTTTATAAAACACTAAATTACAGTTCACACCACTAAAGAACTATTATTGCACTTTGACCCATAATCTCAAGACCTTCTTACATTGAGCTCATGCTATTAAATACTTAACATTTCTCCCCATATTAAGATTTTCGATACGAGCTAATTTAATTAAATTGGCATTTTGTAATTCCTTAAGCCCTTTCGCTTAACTCATTTGATTGTCGGATAATTAAATCCACCTACAGGGTTTAACCCAGTTAAAACTTATAAGCTTCCTTAAGGGGGTATCGTCAATCCCGATCTTTCGAGATGTGGATTCTGTCAATAATTAATATTCAACATATAAATAATATCGTTATCCAACTCACCTAGAATACAGACCCATATAAGATTGTACCCTCTAATGAATCAAAATAATAATATTAAATATATGCAAATCAATAATTATTTCAGAATTAAGAGTATAAGCACAATTCATAATAACTTGGGATGTGAATTAATTTATATGGTCAGTATAACATTAATTATCCCAATGTGTCCCGTTCAATACATACAAAGTGTACTAGTACAGTGAGTCAAAACAATCGACAACGCTATTATTTGTTCCCCGTAACTAAGTCAGGCCGACTAAAATTTTGTGTTACAGTCATACCGATGGTGTGCCCATTTCTATCTAAACTATGAATATAAAACTTATATTCTGTAATAATCTAAAATCTGATTTTATGTGTGTAAGCCATACTCTACATACCAAATTAAATACTGTACAGAATAATGGACATCCATGCATAATATTAAATAAATGATATACATACATTACTCATAATGATTCTTAGAAAACGAAAAATTAATTTTATTAAACATAAAATTAAATACTAAAAATATAATTTTTAGTATACCAATCCTAACAATCCCCCACTTATACTTAAAACTATGCTGTTATACATCTCACTCCCATGCCCTCTACATGATTACCAAAAGTTTTAGCCGGTAACCTCTTTGTAAAAGGATCTGTAAGGTTGTCTCCTGATGCAATCTTGGTCATAACAACATCACTTTTCTGCACAATTTCTCGCATGAGGTGATACTTACGATCAATATGCTTTTCTTTCTTGTGAACCCTTGGCTCCTTCGAGTTTGCAACCGCTCCACTATTGTCACAATAAAGTGTAATAGCCGGCTGAACTAAAGGAACCACTTCTAGACCCAACAAAAAGTTCCTGAGCAATACGGGCTCTTTGGCTGCTTCAAAAGCTGCAATATACTCAGCCTCTATTGTGGAATCAGCAATGCAGGACTTCTTGATACTCCTCTAACTTATAGCTCCACCTCCTAAGGTAAACACATATCCTGAGCTAGATTTATAAAAATCCTTGTCAGATTAAAAATTTGAGTCTGTGTACCCCAAAAGTACTAGACTGTCTGCCTGATAAACCAACATGTAATCCTTAGTCCTTTTTAGGTACTTGATTATATTCTTTACCGCCATCTAATGCTCCTACCACAGGTTAAACTGATATCTATTAACCATGTTAACGGCAAAACAGATGTCGGGTTTAGTGCAAAGCATGGCATACATGAGGCGTCCTACTACCGAAGCATGAGGAACCGCCTTCATCTTCTCTATTTTATCAGGTGTCTTAGGACACTGACCTTGGATGGAGTGATTTTGTGCCTAAAAAGGAGAAACTCTTTCTTGGAATCCTGTATGCTAAAACAAGTAAGGATATCATCCATATACTTTGCTTGTGATAAGCCCAACATCCTTTGTTTCTGATCTCACATAAGCTCGATCCCAAGGATGTGACTGGCTTCTCCCAAGTCTTTCATATTAAACTGCCTAAATAACCGTAATTTAACCGTAGATAATGCCCCACATCATTTTCGATGAGTAAGATATCGTCTACATAAAGTACTAAAAAATTACCATGCTTCGTCATGCTTATTGTACACACAGGACTCATTCGGACTCTGATCAAAATCATAAGATTTTATGGCTTGATCAAACTGAGTGTTCTAAGACCTCGATACCTTCTTAAGTCCATAAATGGATCTCTGAAGCTCGCATAACAGGTGCTTATAGCCCTTTTTAATGAATCTGTCTAGTTGTATCATATAGATACACTTGTCAATACTTTCGTTAAGGAAAGCTGTTTTGACATCCTTTTTCCAGATTTCATAATCGAAATGAGTAGCAATGGATAAGAGAATCTGGATAGACTTAAGTATGGCTACCGGCGAAAAGATTTTCTCATAATCGATCCATTTTTTCTGAGTGAACCCTTTAGCAACAAGCTAAGCTTTGAAGGTTGCAACCTTCCCGTCTACTCCTCTCTTCTTCTTATAGATCCACTTACATCCAATGAGTTTTATCCCTTCGTGTGGTTCTAAAAGTTTCCTGACCTGATTGGAATACATAGATCCTATCTCTAAATTCATAGTCCATTGTCAAAGATCTGCATCTTTGTCTGGAAGTGCTTCATTGTAGTTATAGGGCTCAGTATCTAGTTCCGCCGAGATCTTGCCAAAAGACTCTCTCAAGAACATATACCGATCAGGATGATGAACAACCCTCCCACTACAACGATACACTACCTGTGTCTGTGACACTACCTGTGTCTATGTAGTTGTAGTAACACGCTGTGCAGAATCTGAACCCTGTGCATCAGTACCCTGATCTTGATTTGCACCTATCCCGATAATCCTTCCACTACGACAAGACAATGGAATATCAGTGACTTGTTATTCCTCTTCTGTTCTACTGATATTTTCTCTTAGTTCTTCTAGAATATTATTGCTCTTGGGCCTGTGGTCCATAATATAATACTCTTTCAAGAATCGGACATTGGTGCTAGCAATGATCTTCTGATCCTTAAGATTATAAAATAGATCACCCTTCGTTCCCTTGGGATATCCCACAAAGAAATAGACTTCTGTCCTCGATTCCAACTTACCCGTGTTCTCTTTCAGCACATGTGCTGGACACCCCCAAATTCGAATGTGTTTTAGTCTAGGCTTACACCCGGTTCACAATTCTGTGAGAGTAAAAGGTACTGACTTAGAAGGTACCAAGTTTAGAATGTAAGCTGCTGTCTCTATAGAGAGTCTCTAAAACAAATCGGGTAATCCTGAATAACTTGTCATAGGTCATACCATCTCCATAAGAGTGCTATTTTTTCTTTCTGTTACACCATTCTGCTGCGGAGTGCTAGGTGCAGTCAACTGGGATATAATCCCCTTCGATAACATGTAGTCCTTAAACTCTCCAAATAGGTATTTTCCACCGCGATCTGATCGTAGTGTTTTGATACTTTTACCCAAACGTTTCTCCTCTACCGCCTTGAATTCTTCGAATTTCTTAAAGTATTCAGACTTATGGTGCATCAAGTGATGGAGAGGGAGCCGCACAGCGGAAAAAAATTGATTATTGAATTGACGTCGTGACCATAAAAAATGACGTAAAGTACTGTACATTATCTGAACACAATTAATCAATCACTTTGGGATTAAAAGTTCGTTCAATACATGATAATTCGAGATTTGGATCAATTCATATAGTCAGTATAAAATCAATCATCCCGTTGATCCCGCTCAATACACTCCAAGTGTACTAACATATTGAGCTTGAACATCGAATTCAAAACCAGAATTCGATCCGTTCGACCTAGCCAAGACTAGCTACTATAACGATGTACTACAATCGTACCAATGAAATGTCCGGGTCCATTACGATTGTGAGCCTACCTGTATAATCTATCTGAACCTTTGACCTGATCTACCGTGCAGCACGCACCGAGTCAAATACTGGATAGAATATACGGACTATGCATTCATATATCACAAATATAAATATAAAATCATAAATACAAAATCATCTCAAATGTTTCTCATTAATATGCTAGGGATCAAGAATAAAATACATAAAAAGCATGATATTCCTAACATCAAGTAAATGTATCCATACCTTTAGTAGTCATCAATGAAACTGATGAAGTACTCAAAACCACCTCTAGCCTGGATTTTCATAGGGCCACACACATCAGAATGTACCGGCTCCAACGGTTCTTTAGCTCTATAGCCTTTGTCGAAAAGGGCCTCATGCTCATCTTACCTTCTAAGTAAGATTCACAGACTGAAAGTGCTTCCACTTCCAATGAACTCAAAGGTTCATTTTGTTGGTGACAAAATTGTCAAGATATTTGTTTTTGTAAACAATTAACGAAAAAAATTAATTGGATGAACAAATGCTAAAACGGGCTCCAGATAAAACTTTTGATGACGAACGATCAACATAAAACTCGTGCATCTAAAATTAATTTAGAAGAATACTTTTTTGCCGATCGAATCTTCAACTATGATTTGAATCCAAGTTGAAGCTCCTATCAGATCTTTTACTGTATTCCTTTATGCGATTTTCAAACGTAGTGTGGGTTACGGACTATCGAGAACTCATACCGGCAGAATCTGATCAACTTTAGTCTTAGAAGACAAGTTATAAAACTAGTTCAGCATACCCGCATATTTATAGGGTTATAGCAGGGATCTGATGAGTAATTATAAGTAAGATTCTAGTGGAACACATACACGTATTAGTGGTTTATGCAATTGGCAAACCTCATAGCGGTATGTATAGTTATGGAAAACTAGCAGCAGTTTCTGCAATTTTTATAAAACACTGAATTACAGTTCACACCACTAAAAAACTAAAATTGCACTCTGATCCATAATTTTAAGACCATATTTCATTAAGATCCTGTTATTAAATGCTTACCACTTTTCTCCACGTTAAGATTCTCGATACTCGTCAATTAAATTTAATTACTGATAATTTAATTTGATTGGCACCTTGATATTTCTTAAGTCCTTCCGCTTAACTTATTTGACCGTCGAATTATCAAATTCACCAGCATGGTTCGGCTCGATCGAAACTTATAAGCTTCTTTAATAGGGTATTGTCAATCCCGATCTTTTGGGGCGTGGATTCCATCAATATTTAATATTCGCCATATAAATAATACTGCTATCTAACTCACCGAAAATATAGACTCATATAAGATCACACCCTCTAATGAATCAAAACAACGAATATTAAATATATGCAAATCAATAATTATTTCAGGATTAAGAGGATAAGCACTATTCATAATAACATTCGAGTGTAAATTAATTTATGTAGTCAGTATAAAATTAATTACCCAAAATGTCCCGTTCAGTACACACAAAGTATACTAGCACAGAGTGTCAGAACAATAGACGACGCTATTATCAGTTTTCCGTAGCCAAGATAGGCCTACTAAAACTCTGTGCTATAATCGTACCGATGATATGTCCATTTTCATCTAAACTATGAACATAAAACTTATATTCTGCAAGAACCTAAAATTTGATATTCTATGTGTAAGCCGTATTCTACACACCAGATTAAATATTATACAGAATATCGGACATTTATGCATAACATAAAAGAAATAATATATACATACATTTCTCATAAAAATTTTCATAAAATAAAAAATTAATTTTATTAAAATAATATTAAATACTAAAAATATGATTTTCAGTATATGAATTCTAACAATCTCCCACTTATACACAAAACCATGCTGCCATATATCTGATTTCGATGCCCTCTACATGACTATTAAAAGTCTTAGCCGGTAAGTTTTTTGTAAAGAATTTGTAAAGTTGTCTTCTGATGTAAGCTTTATGTCTAACTGAAAATCTGAGTCTGTGTACGCCAAAGGTTCTAGACTGTCTGCCTGGTAAACCAACATATAAGCCTTAGTCATTTTTAGGTACTTGATTATATATATATATATATATATATATATATATATATATATATATATATATATCACGGTCCAATGCTCCTGCCCTGAGTTAGATTGATATCTACTAACCATACCAACGGTAAAGAAGATGTCAGGTCTAGTGTAAAGCATAGCATACATGAGGCTGCTGGAGGAAATACTGTTAAGATCATTGTTTTTAAAAATAATTTTTGGTAAAAAATTAACTGGACGAAAAAATGCCGAAACGGGCTTCAGATAAAACTTTTGACGACGAACGATCAAAATAAAACCCGTGCAACCAAAGATAAATTAGAAGAATACCTTTTGTCGATCTAATCTTTAACTACGACTTGATTCTGAGTTGAAACTCATGTCAGATCTTCTACCGTATTCCCGTATGCGATACTCGAACGTAATGTGGGTTACGGACTATCGAGGACTCGTATCGGCAGAACCCCGATATATTTAGTCTTGAGAGACAAAATATAATGTATCAATAATGATAAACTGGTTCAGCCTATACGCATATATATAGGGCTACAACATGGACCTAGGGAGTAATTATGAGTAACACTTCCACTGGAACACAGATACCTACTAGCGGTTTCTACAATTATGGAAAGACGCAGCAGTTTCTGTAATTTTCATAAAATACTAAATTATAGTTCACACCATTAAAGAATTATAATTTCACTCTGACCCACAATCTCAAGACCTTCTTGCATTGAGCTCCTGTTATTAAATGCTTATCATTTCTCCCCACGTTAAGATTCTCGATACCTGCAAATTAAATTTAATTACTGATAATTTAATTTAATCGACATCTTGATATTCCTTAAATTTTTTTAATTAACTTATTTGACCACCGAATAATTAAATTCACCTGTAGGGTTTGGCCTGACAAAACTTATAAGCATTCTTAAGAGGGTATCGTCAATCCCGATCTATCGGGACGTAAATTTCGTAAATAATTAATATTTTTCATATAAATAATGTCGCTATCCAACTCACCGGGATTATAGACCCATAAAAGATCGCACCCTCTAATGAATCAAAACAACGAATATTAAATATATGCAAATCAATAATTATTTCAGGATTAAGAGGATAAGCACTATTTATAATAATCTTGAAGTGTGAATTAATTTATATAGTCAGTCCAAAATTAATTATCCAAATATCCCGTTCAATATACACAAAGTGTACAAGTACAGAGAGTCGAAACAATAGACGATGCTATTATCTGTTTCTCGTAACGAAGACAGGCCTACTAAAACTCTGTGTTACAGTCGTACCGATGGTATGCCCATTTCTATCTAAACTGTAAATATAAAACTTATATTCTGCAAGAACCTAAAATCTAATCTTCTATGTGCAAGCCATACTCTATACACTAGATTAAATACTATACAGAATATCGAATATCCATGCATAACATTAAAGAAATGATATGCATACATTGCTAATAATGATTATCATAAAATAGAAAATTAATTTTATTAAAATAAAATTAAATACTAAAAATATGATTTTCAGTATACCAACCCTAATAATATCCCATTTATACTCAAAATCATGCTGCCATATATTTGACTTCCATGCCCTCTACATGACTATCAAAAATCTTAGCCGATAAACTATTTGTAAAGGATTTACAAGGTTGTCTCCTGATATAAGCTCTATGTCTGATTGAAAATCTAAGTCTGTGTAACCCAAAGGTGCTCGACTGTCTGCCTGGTAAATCAACATGTAATTCTTAGTTCTTTTCAGGTACTTGATTATATATTTTTTACCACAGTCTAATACTCTTACCCTAGATTAGACTGATATTTGCTAACCATGCCAACGGCAAACAGATTTTGGGTCTAGTGCAAAACATAGAGTACATGAGGCTTTCTACTGTCGAAGTATAAGAAACCGCCTTCATCCTCTCTATCTCATCAGGTGTCCTATGACACTGATTCTTGGATAGAGTGATTCCATGCCTGAAAGGGAGAAACCCTTTCTTGGAATCCTGTATGCTAAAATGAGCAAGGATATCATCGATATACTTTTCTTGTGATAAGCCCAGCATCCTTTGTTTTCGAGCTCACAAAAGCTTGATCCCAAAGATGTGACTGGCTTCTCCCAAGTTCTTCATATCAAATTGCCCAGATAACTATTCTTTAACCGTAGATAATGGCTCCACATCATTTTCGATGAGCAAGATATCGTCTACATAAAGTACTAGGAATATCACCACGCTTCCGTCACGCTTATTGTACACACAGGACTCATTCGGACTTTGATCAAAATCATAAGACTTTATAGCTTGATCAAACTGAGTGTTCTAAGACCTCAATGCCTGCTTAAGTTCATAAATGAATCTCTCACAACATGTGCTCCTGGCCCTTTGCAATGAATTCGTCTGGTTGTATCATATAGATACACTCGTCAAAACTTCCGTTAAGGAAAGCTGTCTTGACGTTCATTTGCCAGATTTCATAATCGAAATGTGTGGCAATGGATAAAAGAATCCAAATAGACTTAAGTATGCCTACCGGTAAAAAGATTTCCTCATAATTGATCCCTTCTTTATGAGTGAACCCTTTAGCAACAAACCTAACTTTGAAGGTTTCAACCTTCTCGTCTACTCCACTTTTCTTCTTGTAGATCCACTTGCATCCAATGGGTTTTATCTCTTTGGGTGGTTCTACAAGTTTTCAGACCTAATTGGAATACATAGATTTCATCTCTGAATTCATAGCCCTTTGCCAAAGATCTGTATCTTTGTCTTGTAGTACTTCATTGTAGTTACGAGGCTCGGTATTCAGTTCTGTTGGGATCCTGTCAAAAAATTCTCCCAAGAACATATACTGGTCAGGTTGATGAACAACCCTCCCACTACGACGAGGCACTACCTGTGTTTGTGTACTAACAGTAATACGCTGTACAAAATCTAAACCTTGTGCATCAGCACCCTGTTCTTGATTTGCACATGTCCCGATAATGCTCTCACTACGACGAGGTAATGGAATATCTGTGACTTGTGGTTCCTCTTTTGTTCTACTGGATTTCCTCTCTGTTCTTCCAAAATAATTTTGGTTTTGGGCTTGTGATCCATAATATAATCTTTTTCCAAGAATTGGAGATTGGTGCTAACAATGACCTTCTGATCCTTAGGATTATAAAATAGACCACCTTTCGTTCCTTTGGGATACGCCACAAAAAAATAGACTTCTGTCCCCGGTTCCAACTTACCTGCGTTTCCTTTCAGCACATGTACTGGACACCCTCAAATTCGAATGTGTTTTAGACTAGGCTTACGCCCGGTCCACAACTCGATGGGAGTATAAGGTACTGATTTAAAAGGTACTATGTTCAGAATGTAAGCCGTTGTCTCTAAAGCGAGTTCCCAAAACGAATGTGGTAAATCTGAATAACTCATCATTGACCTTACCATCTCCATAAGAGTCCTATTCTTTTTTTCTGCTACACCATTCTGCTGTGGAGTGCCAGATGCAGTCAACTGGGATGTAATCCCCTCTGATGACAGGTCATCCTTCAACTCTCCAAAGAGGTATTCCTCACCACGGTCGGATCGTAGTAATTTGATAGTTTTACCTAGACGCTTCTCTGCCTCTACCTTGAATTCATTAAATTTTTCAAAACATTCAGACTTACGATGCATCAGGTAAATGTATCCATACCTTGAGTAATCATCATTGAAACTGACGAAATATTCAAAGCCACCTCTAGCACAGATTTTTATAGGACCACATACATCAGAATGAACCAGCTCCAACGGTTCTTTAGCTCTATAGCCTTTGGCCGAAAAGGGCCTCTTGTTATCTTACCCTCTAAGAAAGATTAATAGACTGAAAGTGCCTTCACCTCCACTGAACTTGAAGGTCTATCTGCTACTAGTCTGTTTTCTCTTTTTAGAATAATATGACCTAAGCTTAAGTGCCAAAGAAACGTTTGATTTATTATAGAAGGAAACTTTATCTTATATGGTAATATAGATGTATTATTGTTTCAGTTAGTTACAGTGTAGGAGAGATTGGAGTAATAATATAAAGATTATTCACCAATATACCAGAACAGATAACTCGTTTATTATCCTTAATAACCACAGAATTATTAAAATAAATTAAATATCCGTTTTTAGCCGATCTAGAAACAGAAACTAAGTTTCTTCTAATGGCAGTTACATAAAGACAATCTCTTAATATTAAAATCCGATCTCTATAAAAACTAAGAGTGATATCTCCTACTGCAATTGCTGTTACCTTTGTATTATTACCTATATGTAGACAAATCTCCGCATCACTAAGTTGTCGGGTTTCCTAGAACCTTTATAATGAATTGCAGACAAGATTTGCGGCTTTCGTATCACCGTTAAACATGTTTCCACAATTAGTGAACAAAAATTACTCTGCTTGTCCTGCCTTCTGAGAAATACTTGACATAGCTCTTTCTAGTGCCGGGTCTAGTTGCAGTGAAAACATATGCCTTTTGGCTTTTTCACACCAGACCGTGGCCCATTAACTACCCTGAAAATCGTGTCTCCCTATTTTCGAACATTTTTCTTCTTCATGTCTTTTGGTCTAGAGGAAGAACCCTTTTCAGAAATAAACACATTTCATGGTATTAAAGGAATACCATTTGTAGTTAAAGCTATATCCAAGTTACATTTTCAGTCAACAAAATTTGGTCCCGTTAGTTTGTTTTCTTTGAGTATAGAAGTGTGTGGATTGAAATCTATTTTAATCCCAAAAATCACATAATTAAAATACCGTTAATTATGATGAGCAAAACTTTGAATTCATTTTAATTTGGTTCCCTCTACCATTTTAAAATTAATTCTCCAGCAGCCTAGTAACCTGAGAATAACATATCTCGATGGGAGGACGTCTACTATCCTTCATAAGACCAGACAGGCCAATTTCTTTTAATTTTACTATCTAAGCAACTGACCATGCCAAGTAAAACTAAATAACTGACATAGTTTTGGTTCAATATATAATAGTAGTAACTCAGTTAGAGAGGATACTATTATATACAGTTAAGTGTTAACCATCACATAATTTCAAATTAATCGCTTCGCAATGAACCTTTCAGTTGGAGAAGTGATCCACACTAACAATTATCCAAAAATATCCCTAATGGAGGTTTGTACTGGCGATACCGCAATTAATCTGTCCGTTGAGAAGTAAGGCCTTACTGTCGAGACGCAGGGTTTAATTGTGTCGCCTACAAACTTGTGATGGAGACCGCATGATTTATTTGTGAATAAATTTTCTCTCCCACTTAGATTTTTAAAATATTTTTGAGATTTATAAAAATCTGTTTAATTAAAATAAATTTAATAATTTCGAAAGTTACACGATCTGAAAGAATCAAACATCTTTCTGTGCACACGATTTCAAAAATTCTATTTTATCAAACCATCTTTTCCTGTTTAAATGCGTAACAAATAAAATTTAATAAATGCACAGTTTTTCCTTTAGTTTTTCAGCTAAGGTGGTGATTAAAGGCATTTATTTATTTAATTTATCCGTTTCACATTTTTCAAAAAATAATAATTTATTTCGATTAAATATTTTTTCATTTAATTAATATAAAATTCGAAATTAATTTTCACATTTTTTCAAGATATCTAATTTAAAAA
>JAULJZ010201161.1:0-19669 GCA_032270985.1 Heliamphora pulchella
TAAAAAATCTGATTTTCTTTATAGAAGTGAAATGGCTTCTACTCATTGTTTTCATAAAAAAAATCATGTGGTTTATTAAGAAAAAGTGGATAATCATAATCAGATTAAGACTATCAAAAATTGGAAATATTGACAAACCATAAATTATATAAAAATTGCACAAAAATAATGTAAGATCCACGTTTTCAGAATTGTAAACAAAGAGATTTAGTTTGCATTTGGAATAGCTTTTTATATATGATATTTTTTGTTTTTAATAGTTTTTTAACGTTAATATAAACAAGCATACTTTTAAAAAAATTTCGTCAAAGAGTTCAAAACTAAATAATTTAGACTAAAAAATTTAAAAATAATTTAGATAATTTGAAAAATAATTATTTTAAAGTATTTATAGTTTTTTTTTGTTTTTTTACTAAACTTTTTCAAATTTAACTAAAAAATTCACACTTTCATATGGCGAATTAAAAAAATAAAATATTTAAATTAAAAAAAATAAAGATATATGTACATCTATTTATATATATCTCTACATATATAAGCTGCTAATTGATAAATATGTATGTCACTTTAGAATTATCTATTTGAGCTTGTGTTTGGATTAATTTTTATTATTATTTTTTATTTTTAGTAAATTTTTTTAATCATTAACTCAAATAAATATACTTTCTAGATTCCTCAAAACAAAAAAGTAAATTTTTTTGATAAAAACTAAAAAAAATTCATATAAAACAAAAAAAAACCAACTTAGCAAATTTTTTAACTTTTTCTAATTTTTTCGTCTTTAGTGAATTTTTTTTAAAATTATCCATAATAGGCATATTTTTTAGAATTCTATTTTCACAAGAAATTAAAAAAATAAAAAATTTAAACTAAAATATAAAAAAAATTCATAAAAAACAAAAATATCTCAAAAAAAAAAATAGTAGACTTTTGTGTCCAAAAATAGGATGAGACAGTGCAGTGCAAACCTTGGAGGACGTAGGCTAGCAAGGGAGCATTGTTGAAGGAGGGCAGGAGGAGGCCTCTGGGCTCAATCACATGCCGAGTGACGGCGACGCCTGCGCACCGCAGCTCGTCGTCGTTCTGATTCCAAACCTCCGTGACGCCGGCCTCGTGCTGTATTTCCCGGCCGGGTTCGAGAGGCTTCAGGTTTTGAATCCGGCACTCGTCCGGCGGCCCGCGCCGGTGCTGCTCCTGCTGCTGCCGCTGTTGCTGCAGTAGTATAGTTTCCCTATAGCAGCCAGAGAGCTGCTGAACAGGGCAAGAAAGCAAAGGCAGAGAGTGAGGAAAGGAGAGGTTGCCATGGCTGAGATGAGAGGATTTGGGGCGGCGAAGAGGGCGGTTTTCTGGGTGGAGATTGGTGGCGATTGGTGTGGGAATTTATAAACAGGGAAGTAGGAGGGACCAACGTAAAATTTTAACTTAGGAGGTGTGAATTATTTTTATAAATTTTTAAAAAAATATATATTAAATTTTTTAAAAAATTTTAAAAAGGTGAATTTATATAATTATGAAATATTTTAAATTATTATAATAGTAAATTTTTTAAAAATCTTATAGAAACGGACAAATGCGAGAGAGAAGATGAATACGCCGCGAGTTTTGTCAGATTGTTCGGTTTTGCATGGGGTGGTTTTGCCATGTTGAGGATCCTTGAGGCCTTCGTGTTGCCGCATAAGTGAGATGCAGACAGAGAGGAGTGGGGACAAAAAGAAGGGCAATGTGGTCACGATAAATTGTTTATGTTGTTGATTTAAGCCCATAACTAGTATAAAAGTTAGTTTTTTTTTTATTTTTTTATTTTTTTTATTAAAAAATTAAATTAAGTTTAAAGTATGTTATTTGGAAATTTAATTTTTAAGTTTAACTTTTTTTAAAGTTGATTGTTTGGATAAAAAAATTAGCTTTTTTGCTTAATAGACAATTTTATCTTTTTATGTAGTTGATATTAATAATTATATATAGTTGGTAATTGTAGTAAATAAATTATGAATAAAAGATATTATTGTATTTGAAAAGTGGTTAGAGTTTGAATAGAATATTTTGAGAATTTATGTTTTAATTTGACTTTTTAACTTTTTATCTTTGTTATTTTTTTGCCAAATGGGCAATTTTAACTTTTTGACTTTTTTGGCTAAAAATAAATTGTTTCTATTGTTGAATTAACTAAAATATTAAAATAAATTAAAGTTTATAAAAATAAATTAAAATAAGTCTAGATAGCTAAATTTTATATTATTTATTTTTGCATTTATTAAAATTTTTTATTCTTTGATTAAAGTTTTTAGTTTTTAAGTTCCTATATTGAAACTATTCAAAAAAGTAAAAATTTTAACTAAAAAACAAACAAAAATAGAAAAACAGAAAATAAATAAATTTTTTCAAATTTAGTCCAAATACAAAATAGGGCCATGGTATGTGAAAAGAGAAATGCTATTTAGACCTACCGAATAGGCATACTTGACATGCCAAGTAATTTCAAAGAAATAAAAAAATAAATAAGTAATTTTAACTATGCTATGAGTAGGTAAGTAGACGTGTTTGGTAGGTCTAAATAGCATTTTTCATGTGGAAATAGATTCTTTCCCGCCAAATGAAGCCAAAATTCTGTTAGAGAAGTTTTTAATAAAAATAAAATATTTTTTTATTTTATTTATAATTATAATTTATTAGAGTTTTAAATATGAATCTGTTACAAATTTAATATGTTATAATTAGCAGTCTATTTATAGTTTGTATGTTATAAAATAACTATATTTTGATTAACCTATTCAATACCATGACGGTCATAAAATAAATATTATATTTGTTACAAAATTAATAGTAGTAATTTAATAATAGTTTTTTCAAATTTTGTATAAAGGCTTCCTAGCCTATTCTCTTTGTGAGAGAAATGAGAAAGATTAAAGTAATTTTGAGGTGAAAGAAAAATATATTTTCAGAAATATTAAAATTTTGTTCAAACAATTTAATGTTGATACACTTTGTTTGAATTATCAAGTGGAAAATAATAATATTTTTAGGATAGTAACAACACGCCTCTTAATCTCGCATGTAATATCTTTATATCTTTATATTATTTTTATATTTTATTATTTTCTTGTGTCTTGAATCTTATATTATTTTATTTCAAAAAATAAAGTTTTTTAAATTTTGTTCCAACAATCTAAATTCCATGCAAATGATTCTTAAAAAAACAACCGGTAAGCCAATAATTTCCGATGAATGTAAACCTTAATACATTCATTTTAGCGTTAATGCAAACCAAAAAAACACATTTAAATGTGAAACGGTAAAATATTTTATTAGATCCATTAGTTTTGATTTAAAATCAAACGTCTCTGTTTTTTTTCATTACATTCATTCATTTACGGACAACTAATGAAATCATGCCACCTCGTTCAAATTACTCTTTCTACGGAAACTGGGTCAGCATCACCCAATAAAACCCTTTCGCCTCTCCCAACAGTTGCCTCCAGTCTTTCTTTAAGGTTTCATTTGGTTGCCCATTTAGGCATTTTAACTTAAAGCTCAAAAAAATCATTCTTTATTTGACAATTTTAACTTTACGCCTTTTTATTTAAATGAATTTTTGTTGTTTGTTATTTGAAAAAGTCAAAAAAGTAAAAGGTTAGTTTGGTAAAAATCTTATTTAGCATAAAATGATTTTAATTCAAAGGACAATAAGATGATAAGTTAATCCACCTAAAAATTATGAAATGGGGTCCTTGTTGTGCTCAAGGTGTGCAATAATGCAAATTTATATTACTCTTTATAAAATTTTATGATTTGAATAGTTTATATGGTAGATGTTGTCAGTTACATTATTTATACAAAAATCAATTTTATTGGATATCCTTATCCAAATGATTTAATCACATTTGCTTAACTACTTATTTTACAAAATTAATATACTTTTAATCATTTATTTTTTAAAATCAAATTTGATTAGACTATATGGCTAACGATTAATAGTAAACATTTGGATGAAGGATTCCCAAAGTTCAACTCTCATAAATAGTAAACATGTATTCTTATACATGAATAAGTATATTGCCTCAAGGCGTACAAAACTCACCTTCTGAAACAGTCATCACATGTAAACTACATGCCACAAAAATAGGGAAAACTATGACACGTCTTCCGTCACTACGGGCATCTAGGTCAACTCCACTTGTTCACCTGAAAATAATCTTACGACAAAATCTCACACCGTGAGTCCAAACCCAATAGAAACAGACTACATAAAGCTGTAAAGCAGCTTATGCAATCATAAGCACATGAGCTCAACCACAGGAGCTAAAAGGTTTTTCTCTCAAAAATCATCAATTTTCCATCCTTGAAACTATGCATATCATCCTGATAGATATCAAGTCACAGTTAAGGAAAGGCAATAAAAATATAGTATTCTCCACTCGGGTTATACAGCCGAGAAAAAAGAGATAAAATGTAATCCTATGTATCAACTATGCCACACAGACAAAGGTAATAACTATAGACTCCTGTCTATTACCCTAGTCACCACTTAAGGCCTGCTCGGTAATGATAAGTTCTATATGGAGTCACGACAACGTAAGCAACGCCATTCACGGAGGCAACCGACTTAGTTTACGGGTTCACAACCCGAGGGCCCTAAGCACCCACCAACCACCTAGTTTACGGGTTCACAACCCAAGGGCACTAAGCACCCACCAACCTCGTTTACGGGGATTAATCTGAAGGCACGTAGGGACCAACTATGCGCACGTTTTTGAACTTCCACCAAGGAGCAATAGAAGCCCAAATCCACATATCCACTGTCACGGTATATCTAAGAAAAATCATTTAAAAACCCAACCCTAGCTCACTACGAAAACCCGTAAAATAGTTTATACAACACATGTATAAAAGAGATCCAATCCATCAACATGGGGATCGACTATCATATAAAAACATATGTCCAACAAAATATTTTAAAAGCTGAGACTCAACCCCAAAGGTTAGCTCCAAACTTCCAAAAAAATGTTTTCTCAAAGTTTTCACCAAAAACTTTCGTTTTCAAATCTCATTTTGAAAACTACGGATATCCACACATCTGAAACGCGAGATTTCATAAATCCATCGATTAAACCCACTCGAAGAAAACCAATCTCAAAAACATCAAAATTTCTCAAAACTGCCCAGACCGATCGATCGATGAAAAGATCGATCGATTGGTCTCTTGCCTGCACAAAAGAACCAAGAGACAAAGAAGACCACCCGATCGACCAATCGATCGGTCTATCGATCTGTCTTATGCCAAGTTCTATTTAAAGCAAATATAGAGGTTTTTCCCACGTCGAACGCATATAAGCCCGAAATCAAACCTCCAAACACCCATTTTGGTACCTAAGGGCATACTTGAGCCCAAGGCTACCATAAAACCTCAAAATGGAACCTTCAAACACAGTTTCATCCAACCGAAATGACGAAAAATGATTTTAAACGAAAACCCATTTTATCGAACATAAACCACATTTCATGCATTTTTTAAGGGTAAAGATGCATAAGATTACACGTAACACCCTTTAACAACTATACAGTCTAGGATCCTACTTCGGTGAGTTGAAAACTTAATTTCTCGATCCACGTGCAAAATTGAGCTTTATCGAAATAAAATTCCATCTGGATGGATGTGTAGACCACGATGCCAACAATAAGGATCGACTGTTGGATCGTCAAAAACTAAGCCCCGGACCCCCGAAAAGTTAGAGAGAAGGTAGAGAGAAAAAGAAGAAAACTTACGGAGTAAGTTTTGAAAATATCTAACTCCAGATATTTATAGGTCTCCAAAACATCTTTTTTTTGAATTTTTGAAATTGGCACCGTAACTCCCAACAATCCCGGGAAGCAAATTTAAATCGTAACATGCATCAAAATACATATACACATATTAAAGTAAAAATGCCAAAACGTGCGTCAAAAGACACCGAATATGCATATATATCAAAAGGGAATGAAATCGGGTCTCACAAACATTGTCACACATTGTCTACATAGAAAATTACATGATTTACGTGTAAAAAGGGTTTGGGTTCTAAAGGGAATACACCCACATGGAACTAACACCAAAGCACCCAAGAATGTTTGGGTACAAAAAATCAAAACGTGATTTTCTTTGCAGGTGTATCTTAAGTCCTTATTCAAGGAAGGGATGTGGTATCTTGATAGTGCCTGCTCAAGACACGTGACAGGTGACAAATCAATGTTTGCTTCTCTTAAGCCTAAAGATGGTGGATTTGTGATATCTGATGAGAATAGCAAGGGTAGAATCATAAGAATGGTTGTGTTGAAAAAATTCCTTCCCGTTTTATTGAAAATATTTTGTTAGTTGATGGTTTGAAATATAACCTTCTTAGCATAAGCCAACTTTGTGACAAAGGCCACAAGGTTGTCTTTGGTTATGCTAAGTACGTTATTGAAAACTCAATTGACAACAAAATTATTTTTGAAGGTCATAGGCATGAAAATATTTACACTTTCAATCTAAATGATCTTTTCAAAAATGACACAAAGTGTTTAACTGCCTTGAGTGATAATAGTTGGTTGTAGCATAGAAGATTTGGACATGCTCACATGAACTTGATTTCAAAACTTTTGAAAGAGGAATTGATGATTGATTTATCTCAAATTAAATTTGAAAGAAAAACAAAATTTGTGATGCACGTCAACAAGGCAAACAAATTAGAAACTCTTTTCATTTAAAAATAGTGATTTCAACTTCTACGCTCTTATAACTATTGCACATGAACTAATTTGTTCTAACAAGGACTCTTAGCCTTGAAGGTAAGAGATATGCCTTCGTTGTTGTTGTTGTTATTGCTGATGATTTCTCTAAATATACTTGGGTGTTATTTTTAGCTCATAAGGATGAAATCTTTGCCTCTTTTATAAAACTATCTTGGAGAATTCGAAATAAAAAAAGTTTTCAAATCATAAGTATCATAAGTGATCATGGTAGAGAATTTGAAAATAAATATTTTAAAAAGTTTTGTGATGAAAGTGGTATAGACCATAACTTCTCTGCTCGTAGAACCTCTCAACAAAATGGTGTTGTTGAGAGGAAGAATAGGACTTTGAAAGAAATGGCAAGAATCATGCTCTGTGAAAGCAATCTACCAAAATATACTTTTGGGTCAACACTGTCAACACAACTTGTTATATCGTGAACAGTGCCATGATTCGAGCTTCTCTCAAGAAAATTCCATATGAACTATGGAATAGAAAAAAACCTAACATAACTTATTTTCGTGCCTATGGGAGCAAATGTTTTGTTTTAAATAACAACAAAGAATTTTTGGGCAAGTTCGATGCAAAATCTAATGAAGGCATTTTTTTAGATATTCTATATGTAGTAAAGCCTATAAAGTTTTTAACAAAATGACCCTAGTTGTTGAAGAATCTATTCATGTTGTATTTGATGAAACTAACCTCAGTTCTTTCAAGGAATTTTGTAAAGATAACTTGGCTGATATAGAAAAAAGTGTTGATGACATCTTCATCAAAGACCGGGAAGAGCCAAACTATGAGGAAGCTACAAATGCATAGCAAAATGAAGTCCAACAAGCTGTTGGTGCTTTAAATCAAGAAAATCCAGATTTGGCTAAGGAATGAAGGTATGCTCATGGTCATTCAAAGGATTTGATCATTTGTGACCCATCTCTACATAATGTTTGTGGTAATTTAACATTCCTTTCCCAGACTGAACCAAAACATTTTAAGGAAGCTAAAAATAATGAATTTTGAATCTTGGCAATGTAAGAAGAGTTAAATCAATTTGAAAGAAACAAATTTTGGACTTTAGTCCCAAGACCTAAAGAACACTCCATCATTGATACAAAATGGATTTTTAAAAATAAAATGGATGAGAATGGAGTAGTTCTTAGAAACAAAGCTTGATTAGTACCCCAATGTTACAATTAAGAAGGCGCTGCTAGTGACGGTTCGCGCCTGTTGGGGTTAGGCTGAGCCAGTGTCGTGTTGGTTCGGTTTGGTTTAGTTTAAACCGAACTGTAACTAGCAACGCTTATTTAAAGGCTGTTGCAGATCTGGTTTAATCATTCATCTTATATCCTTACTCCTCTTCCATACTAAAACTCTGCTGCATTTCATTCCGAGTTCCCGAGAAAGTTCAAGCATAGCAGCGTTCGTTGGTGTGCAGATTGTCATGCTTTCTCTGCACATGGGGATCGTTTTATCCTGGAGGTAGACGTCAGTTCAATCACAAGCACCGAGCTGTGAACGTAATTTGTTTTAAGGAGACATTGTTCAACGCTGGACTTGATCCCAATCAGTTCTGAACTTGTTCTGTAAGATTATTTCATTTGCGGTATTTTTTTAACACAACCAGCATACTGTGCTTCCTTTCTGCTCTATTTCGGGTTTTTTGTTTTTGCTTTACAATATTGTTTTATGTTTTTGTTTCAAAAGGTTTTACATAAAATAGTCTTCATTTTTGTTAGGCAAATTAAATTCGTATTTTTAATTCTGCCTATCAGTGTTCTTTTATATAGTTTCTGTTAAAAAAGAATTTTTGCTTGCAAAAATAGATTTTATTTTTCTGCTCTTTTTCCAAAATTTGGTTTTAAAAAAATCAATCTGAGGCTTCTGTTGTGAATCCATTTTTTTTATTATATATCTACTGTTGTTGTATATAGAAAAACAGATTATAATAATTTTGTTTTACCAAATTTTATGTTTACTTTTAGTTTGCTATATTTAATTACTGCATGTTGTTGTTGTCTCAACCGACAAATTATTATTTTTCAGAATATTAAATCCAACACTACAAACTAAAAAGGAGAACCACGGCCCAGCAGGTCACATTTAATGCGACATAACCTGAATCATTCAGCATTAAATGAGATTAGATCGACACCATACAACATTTAATGTGATTAGACTGAAAGATATCTGCCATTAAGTGCATGATTAGCCGAGATCACGTGGGTTTTAAGTAAGATAGCCGAGATAAGGGAATTTATAGTGATTTAACCGGCCTTAACCCAGATTGTCTGGCATTGTCATTTTGCAAGGTAGGTTTGGCAGAGCCGTTTAGCAGGGTGGCGTGTGAGAAGACCTGGTAATCATGAGACCCAAAAGAGAGGTACACTCTTCTCCCCTATAAAAGGGATGGTTCATCAAGGCTAAATGAATGCATAATCTGATATTCCTAGACAAAGTTATGCTAATTTACTTTCTTTTCAGTTTTCTATCCCGAAATACAATTCTAACTTCACCATCGGAGTGGCTTCTGCTGAATAGCGCCCGGCCAGTTCACGTTTGTTTCCTTTTGCAGTTCTTCGACCGTTGACGAGTTCGTTTGGGTTGAATATAACCCATCCAATAAATTGAATTTACGAGCCACCGTGTACATTAACTTACACTAACCGTGGAGGCACACGCGATGCGCGTGTAATTCGAGTTATGCACAAATTTAAAAAATACTATCGTGATAGATACAATAAAATTTATCATACTATCAGTAACATTCCAACCCTTCTCGTGGCAATGATATTGTTCGCTTTGGAAAAAAGTTCTCACGATTTTGTTTTTCTCAGCGGGGTCACCCAACCTTACATTGCTCCCACCTAAGCAAGCTTAACTACGGAGTTCTGGTAGATCTCTACCACCTGGGAAAAGTCATTATTGCTATGTAGGGTCCAAGATTTTTCCTTTATAACCCAAGAACTCTTTCTCCTTTTTCGATGTGGAATACCATGATATCACAATCCACCTCTCTTAGGGCTGCATGTCCCCGTACAGTAGCCTGCTAGTCCTTTATCAACCCGCCCACTCAATAGCCCCGTCCACATGTCACGCGAGACGGCAGGGGACCACACTCGGACATGAAGAGAGTCGGTTTTAATACCATTTGTAACACCCCGACCCTTCTTGTGGCAACGATATTGTCTGCTTTAGGAAAAAACCCTCATGATTTTTTTTTCAGGGGGTCACTCATCCTTGCATTGCTCCCGCCCAAGCACGTTTAACTGCAGAGTTTTGCTAGGGTCTCTGTCACCTGGGAAAAAGTCTCGTTGCTATGTAAGGTTCAAGATTTTTCTTTTATAACCTAGGAACTCTCTCTTCCTTTTCGATGTGAGATACTAGGATATCATACTATCCATTCATTCAAAGATAATGATATTAAATAATAATATCAACAATTTATAATTTTAAAATAGTATAATATTTTAGTAAACGCTCGTCTAGCGGTGGTACATTCGTGATGAGTGTAGAATTCTTATAATAGTAGACTATAAAAATTAACATTATGTTTAGTATTTTAATATTGAATGTAATTTGTTACAAATGTAAAACATACATAACAATAGACCAACAATATGATAAAAATCTACATGAATCATATAATTTTATCTTTTTGTAAAGTTCTTGTCTAAATTCATCAACTTCGAATTCAAAACCTATAATTGTTTCGCATATTGGTTTTGATTTGTCGTTGCATCATTTTCGATCAAAATTCGCCATAATTCTAAAATAAATGAAATTAGCCTAACTATTTAGCTTTAAAGTGTACTACAGTATAAAAATATTAAAATATGTAATGGTTTATAATTTTCAAATGAGCTTACTTCCTTATATTCTTGCAAAGTTCATTGAAAGATTTTAAATTAGTTATCCATCGTTGCCTATAAAACTAATCACAAAGTAGAAAAATTAATTGAGAAATCAAAAAAAATAATAATTGGTTTAAAATAACAATATTTTTGTATAAGTTTAAGAAAATTATTAGAATAGTTTCTTAATACATATATATCAACATTCGCTTTGTTGCATATCTTTCCAGTGTTAGGTAGTATTTGTTCCCTATCATAATATTTTAAATGATGTATGTACAATACTTTTAGATATTGAAATTTTAGATATAAAAATGTGATGATAGATGCTCACACCCAAACTCTTGTTGCAATTTCTACTATTTAATAATTAGCTTTTGGAGTTGAGTAGTACTAGCTCTTACTGAGAATTTCTATCATGGATTATAAATGGAGAACTTATTCACCTGCAATAATTATGACATTAATATTTGATCTAAAAATAAAAAATATGTGAGTGCAAGTATAAGAATTATAAATTTAATTTTTTTGGGAAGTATGGTAATAAATTATAACATGATATTGTAACTAAAGTTTTAGGATTATCTAATTGTCAATTTTATAATCATTACCCATAGACTTCTCGACTTGAAATTTTTGCCGAAGTGCAAGGATTTTATTTCTTTCAAATGTTCCTAAAAAATATATTAAATTAGCAAGAATTGTAATTAAACAAAATTCAATATACAACTATGTGAAGACGTAAGGATGTCGTAAATATAAGTGTAAAAATCATGTACTCATCACATGAGTTGTTTGGCAGTAGAATATCTTTGTAAATAACAATTTTTGTATAGATTATGCCTTCGCTGTTATCTGAACTCTTTTTGACAAATTTTTTTGTAGTTTCTTTTGAAACTCCTCTAGACAAAGCAACGTACAATTGTCCACCATTGAAGACATGATCTGGTAGGTAGATTCCCACATGTGAAATTGTTTGGCCTTGCAATTTTTTTATTGTCAATGAAAAACTAAGATGAATAAGAAATTGTCTCCGTGGCATTTCAAATGGAAGCCGTACATTTTCAAGGACCTTAAGTGGGATGCGAGGCAATGCCAGGCAAAAAGATTCTCGTGCCTCTGAAATGACCCATTAAAACCTCAGCATCTATAAAATTATCATTCAAAGCACGATATAACAACCTCGTACCATTACACAAACCAATAGAATAATCAATATTCCTCAATAGCATAATTGGTGCACCAACTTTCAAATTCAACACATGTGGAGGTACTCATCAAGGCAATATGGAATTTAAGAATGCTAGTTAATATAAGTTATGTGAGTCATCTTCAACTTCATCAAATGAATAGTACACTCTATATTGCCCGGAGAATTTTTGAATGACTCTTTCATTAAGCATGTCAGCATCTTCATTGCGAGGAGTTATTAAACCTCTGTTGACCATATATCTTTCATCTATAGAATGGTTTCCAATGTTAGGATAAATTTCTTCTATTAGTTGATCTATTGATTTTTCGTCATCTCATTGTATTGCGGTTGTATTCGGTATATTGATCCTATCGTCTACAATGGTAGGTTCTACACCATCTACTACCCAATGTAACCATTCAGCAAAAGAGTTATCATTTATTGAGCGCATATTTTCCTTGAGATGAATGACTTGGACATTACTCCATAAAGGCGATTTTACAATGGATGCTGCAATTACTTCTGCTTTTGTTCCTTTAGGAACTATAAGAAGTACTTGGCGAAAATCACCACCAAAAATCATATTCTTTCTGCTAAATGGAGCATCAACACCCATGATGTCTATGAAAGTACGATTTAAAGCTTAAAAAACATAACGGTTAGTAATCGTAGCTTCATCCCAAATAAAAATGGTCGCGCGCCTTATTAGTTTAGCCAAATCTAACTGCTTATTAATTGAACACACGAAAGAAGCCTTTGGATTGAGTGGTATCTTAAATCTAGAATGTGCAGTCCTTCCTCTAGGCATGGGTGCAGTTGTTATTCCAAATGTTGCTGTTGCAATAGCAATACGACCCTAACTCCTTACTGAGGCTAAGACAGCACGACATAAGTATGTTTTACCTGTTCCTCCAAGATCATCCACAAAGAATATTGCATTGTCATTACATTCTATAGCTGCCATTATTGTAGTAAATGCAAAACGCTGGTCGGTTTTTGTGAGACCTTGACCCGTTTTCTTTTTTGGCGTTTTTCGACGCGCGTTTCGTGTTTATGTGATGGCATATTTTTATATGCTTTTGATGCATGATCGGGATTAGATGTGCACGTGGGGTAGGTTTCTGGGGCTGTGGGACGTTGCGGTGCGAATTTCAAAAAATTAAAAAAAAAAATTATTTTGAAAGCCTATAAATATCTAGAGTTAGATATTTTTAAAATTTCTCTGCTAAGTTTTCTCAATTTTCTCTCTGCCTTCTCACTAACTTCTTGGGGGCCCGGGGATCAGTTTTTGATTATCAGACTATCGATCCTTGTTATTGGCACAGTGGGTTACACGTTCATCCGGACAGAATTTTATTATAATGAAACTCGATTTTGCACATAGTTCGAGGCGTCGAGTTTTTAACTCACCGAGATAGGATCCTAGACTCTCATATCTTATAAGGGTGCTACGTGTAATCGTGTGTGTTTTTAACGGTTAGATTGCTATAGATCTAATTTTGTTTAAAAGTTGGATTTTTGGGTTAAAAATCGTTTTTAGTCGATTTTGGTGGATGAAATTGGGTATCGGGAGTTTCTTTCGTGGTCATGGTGTGAGGCCTAGGTGTGTGGATGTCCGAGAGTGTTGGACGGAGGTTTCGCGGTGTTGAATCAAGGTTTAGAGAGCCAAACCCGTAGATCAAAAATGGTTTTTGCCTCAGCCCAGTCGACTAGACTGTGGGGTCAGTCGTCTGGATCATGGTTCTTTGGGGTCAGTCGACTAGACAGTGCTCTTGGGTGTTTTTAGCTTTTCTAGTGTATTTTCAGTCGACTGGTGGTTAGGGTCCAGTCGACTGAGGTGCTGGGTTGTGTGTTTGTGGTTCAGTGGTTGGGTTTTGGGGTTTAGTTGATCATGTTGTGGTTTCGGGAGTCGTGTAGTGGCCTCGAGTGTTTATTTAAGTGTCGTCCTAGGAGGTGACGCGCATGTTTAGATGTGGATGTGGTGCATGGTTAGGTGCATGGTTCGCCATTGGGTTTGTGTTGGGCGCGAGTGGGCGTCATGGGTTTGTGATGGTCGTGTTGGGCGTGTTTAGGGCCGTGGTCCTTTTTGGAAAAAGGTGTTGGTTCGTGAGAACTTGGTTTTATGAGTTGAGTGTTGGCCTTTGAGTTAGGCGTGGCTTTGTGGGTTATTTGTAGTCCATGTGAGTGGATGCCGATTATGTGACGGGTGGCGTTATGATGTGAAGGTTATATGTGGTTCTGTGCATTTATAATTCTCATTTTAATTATGCATGATGTAAGAAGGATATGTGGTCTTACGTGATATTGGTATGAATGTTTGCCCTGGCCAACGATGGACAGAAACGTGGTCTGATATTTGTTAACCCTAGTTAACGAGAAATGTTAGATGGGGTAGTGGTCCTTCGGTGAAAGCCCGAAAAATGTTAGTTGGGACAGTGGTCCTTCGGTGAAATCCCGAGAAATGTTAGATGGGGTAGTAGTCCTTCGGTGAATGCCCGAGAAGATCATGGTGTTGTGAGTGTGCATGTGGGTATTTGAAGGACGGGAATGTGATTTTGACGATGTAGAGTTGTGTAGGTGCTTTAGACCTTCGGGTTTATCCTATAAATTAAGCCGGTTTCCTCCGTTAATGGCGTTGTTGTCGTAACTCCTTATAGAACTTGCCATTACCGAGCAGGCCTTAAGTGGTGACTAGGGTAATGGGCCGGAGTCTATAGTTGTTATCTTTGTTTGTATTTTTACTATTTTTCCTTAACTGTGGCATGATATCTGTTAGGATGATATGCATAGTTTCAAGGATGGAAACGTGATCCTAAAGACAGCGCGTGTGAATCTGAGGGACGGAAACAAAATCCTGGAGAGATGTGTTCGGTGTGTTGCTCATAGTGTGTTGGGCGTAGTGCATGGATTGCATGAGTTAGCTTGTTGGGGCTTATTAAAGTCGATTTAGATATATGTTACTGTGTTGCATATATTTATCTGTTATCTTTGGGGCTTGTGTGAGCTGCGTTTTCAAACTATTTTAAGGCTTGAAAGAGAGTCTAAAACTGTAACTCGTTTTCTTAGCAAGTTTAGCTTATACTGCATGCTTGTCTAGTTTCTGTTCAGCTTTTGCTCACGGTGTGGGATTTGAAATATTTTTTAGGTACCGATCACGCATCTTGATCTGAGGTTGCTGGAGGGGTGGAAGAGCTGTAGCTTCCTTTTTGCTAGTTTTGAACATGTATGCTATAATATGTTTTTCGGCGTTGGCACCGTGTAATGTAAGCCGTTTGGCGATTATATACAATGCATGTATGGTTTATTTTGAGAGTGTATTCTCGGGTCGGGTGCTATCTTGGTTGTTTATGAGTGTTTCACGTGACTCGGAGTTTGGGGTGTGACAGTATTTATTGTTGCAATAAAGTTCAAATCCTTATCTAGAGTGATAATGAAAGATCGTCTTGTATTAGCCTAGAAGTAGTAGAACTATCATCAAGACTATCTGAAATTGTAGGCAGATCATAATTAGAAATATTCTTGTTATACTATTGCAAGAGACGATTTGTATCTCAAAGGACTATCGATGATGTACATATTATTTGTAGTACTTGAGGAGGCATAGTCTTCACCCATGTATGGACAAATTTACTCCCACAAATTTTGCACTCCTGTTGGTTCACAATAAAATAAGATTGTCATAAATAATCTCTTTAGAGTCGCAGGCATATGAGTTGTTGAAGCTTCTAATAAATACTGTCGGATGCTATCATCGTGCTCTAACAAACGACGATGTTCAGCTGCTTGTTTGAATGTCAGGTAAGAGATGTCATTGACTATAAATAAATGATCAAATGACTTATGCCCTTTAATATGATTGAGTAAAATTCTCAAGTAAAATCTATGCCCTTCATATGGCAAAATAGTATATATTCTACCAATTATCCCTTGATGACTCTCCCTTCGTTGCCAAATTTTCTAACCTCTACAGTATTTGTAATGTTGAGGGATTTCACGATACAAATAACAGTTTGCTACAGCATCACTAATATTTAACTAAAAGAATTGGATCCTCATAGTTATTGTGTAGTAGTCATCAGATAAAATTTTACTAATGTTTGGAATGTATAAAACCTAACTTGCTGTTTATTTGGTTAGTGTATTTGTCCGCTTTAGGCAAAGCCCTCACGGTTTTTTTCTCCTAGCGCGTCATCCATCCTTGCATTGCTCCCGCTGAAGCACGCTTAACTGCGGAGTTCTGATTGGGTCTCTACCACCTGGGAAAAGGCCTCATTGAATGTAAGGGTCCAAGATTTTTCCTTTATAGCCCAAGAACTCCCTCTCCCTTTTCGGTGTGGGATACCAGGATATCACAATCTACCCCCTTAAGGCTACACGTCCCCGTACAGTAGCCTGCCAACACTGGTAGCCTGCCAGTCCTTATCGGCCCACTCAGTAGCCCGCCCACGTTCACGCGAGACGGCAGGGGCCCACACTCGGAGGTGAGGAGAGTCAGCTCTGATACCATCTGTAACACCCCGACCCTTCACATGGCAATAATATTGTTCGCTTTAGGAAAAAACCCTCATGGTTTTGTTCTTCACAGAGGGTCACCCATCCTTGCATTGCTCCAGCGTAAGCACGCTTAACTATGGAGTTCTACTAGGGTCTCTACCACCTGAAAAAAGGCCTCGTTGAATGTAAGGGTTCAAGATTTTTTTTTATAGCCCATGAACTCTCTCTCTCTTTCTGATGTGGGATACCAGGATATCACATTAGGAGTGCATATCCATCTTCCTTCTACAAATTGTTGCAATTCATCATTGTTAGCACCATGACAAATTTCTAGTGCTACACAATCAGGATCCTTATAGACATATTTGTATAAGTACTTAATCCTTTTGATGCTGCCACACATTTCAACATTGATATGACAATCATATTTCAAGAGCATCCATGGATTATACGGAACAACCCAACTATTATCGACCTTGATTTGCTCATTACTTTCTAATGGTACTAGTGGTCCTTGTTTCCGTCTATATATATGATATAAATCAATTCCTAGTTTCATGATTTGAGAGAATGGCATTGGGTAATGCGCTTTATAGTTTCCATTATTCATACATGGCAATCTTTCATTGTACATTTCACATGGACGATGTATCATGTGTTTTAACAATGCGCTGTATAATTCAAGCTCTAATTGCCTGTTTGGAATTTCAGTTCTGATAGTGCCATTATAAACATCAGGCGTGTTTAGCTTATCATATTTATCCAAAATTAGAAGCATGTGCACATGTGGTAGACCCCTTTTTTGAAATTTAATAACATATGCATATGCAATAACTTTTCCAAGTACATGCTTGGTTAAAATATCAGTATTCATATCTTCAAATTGTGAATGAAATACTCTTGTTAGCAGATCAAGGCGGTTATGCAGTGATAGTCCCGGTAATAGCTCTGCTTTAATTTCTGGCCAATTGGGATTGCATGTTATTGTTAGAAAAAGATCAGGCTTACTGTACTTTTGTACCAATGCTATTACATCTTGATATCTTTGATACATGTCTCGTGGGCTTCCAACAAATGACGATGGCAATATAGTCCTACGTCCAATATTACCTGAGCACAGTTTGGTTATGTATAGATAGATGTTAAATGGTGTACGATTATTTTAAAAAATACTTATTGATTATAATGTATTAAATTTATACCTCCACACTTTTCTCCAAATTGAGTTGAGTCTAAGAGACATTGATAGAAATCAGCTTGAATATCATTTTGATGAGTACGTATCCATCTAAGTTTGTTGGACTCAATCTTAACATTATTATCCACAACGTACTATTGCAAGAGTTGACCTTCTTAAAGAATAAGTGATTGGTTATTGGGACGGATGTGTAATGAAAATAAGTGAATAATATTAGTCGTATGAACCCAAGATTGTTGTAAAAGAATGAATGGATAAAAATTCAATGTCGTAATCTGTAGCATATGTGCATAGAAGTCAGAACACGTTACTTTCGTGTCATTGTTACTCTGGGTATTCGCATCCCATTCATAGGTCTCAAAGGGCAATAACAAAGGGTATTGTAATGATTCATAATACTCAGCAATATTTGGGATACTAAGGAGTTGACCACTATTTGATCAATAATGATGTCTCTTTCTTTTATATTTTCGGTTTCTCTCCACCAACTAAAATTGCAACAACTTTTGAAGCAGTTGGGAGATTGTATTGTCATCTAGAAGATGGTTATGCTCTGATTATAAGCTGTCATACATGGAGGTCTTCGCATCGTGCCAAATGTTAAAATGTATGGACGAACAAATTATAAATGTTTAAAAAATTCGTTATCTTCTCAAACAACTCCAGGCGTAAGGCTTCATTTTTAGAGATTCGATTTTTAATCTCATGATCAGTGTAAAAAATGTATAACTGCAAATATTTTGGTCTCTCACTTGAGCTTGGTAAGAGATTACCAATCCTGTGATATATAGCTCCTTGGGCACGAAAGGTGTATATCCCACGGCTTGTTTGTGCTAGATTTTGATCAATATAAACCCCCCATAGAAGTGAATAAGAAGATATAATTGTATATATGAATATTCTGTCTGAAGTGGCGACTACAATTTGGTCAGAAAAGATATCTATCATCTTAGTTGGGGCAGTTATTGGAGCAAGAGTAAGTTTTTCATTATTGCAGCACATGGAAGATGTCTCGTGATAGAATAATATTGCTCCACAATATGGACATGTAGTTGGTGTTGGGAGTTGAAAACATTGTGCAAGAAAAGTTTCATGAAAACTTCTTGCACAATTGTGATTTCTCTTACGGGTAAACGATCAAGATGTGACGCCCCGTCCTCCGGGCACGTCGGACATACATAAGTATAGATAGAGAGAATATTCTAACTATTTATTCATATTTAGATATCATAAATATTACATCATTAAAAGTTTTGAATTGATCAAAAATACATAACGTCTACAGTTTCACAAAAGATTCAACAAAAATTACAATAAGCCCGCAGAAACTAAACAAAAAGGACCACAAATCGGTGAACTTCAGTTTCTTTAATTCACATTGTCGAGGTCGGCTGGTCCCCACCACTCACCTTACTCTTCAAAACCTCCTTCTTCTTCGGATGTGACTTTCTCAAACTGTTCTTCTTCCTCACCTGTGGCACGAATGCCATGAGCCAAAACCCAAAAGCAAACTCCCTAAACCTTCTAACCAAACTCACAACAAAATATTCTACAACACATATCATATAACATCTAGTGCAATTTATAGTCAAGGAGACAGACAAATTTGGCATTTGCGACAGGGTAAGCATGTATAAGAACATATATGCAAGTGCGTGATGCAAATGAATACGATGCAACCAATTTTATTTTCTATCCAATTTAAACTTAAGTTATTCTAGGTTCTCCCAAACCGAGGTGAACCATCTTAAATCCCTTGATCCCAATCACGCTGACCAAGTCTACCGTCCGACAAAGAGCGTTCCTTAAGCCGTAGGATGACTACGTAGAGAACTAAGTGTCCAGCGGGGTCATCATTGATGGCAAGGGCGTGGACAAGTCAACACTCAGGCTCTCGAATCTCAAGTCAAGGTCAAATGTGGGATCGCAAAATCTAACTCCTATTATTACGCCACCCGAATCGCCTTCACAAAAAAATTACAATAAGGTGCATTTAACACTTGGGACAAAACCATCCCAAAACAAATCAGAACATATAGCCAATATCACAATCAGGGCATTTATCCAATATCACAATATTCTAATTCCATCAATCATGGTACCAACCCTAAGGTTCAATTTTCATTCTTTTCTCAAAACAAAATGGTGAACCCCGCAAAACCCAACCCAATGATGATGTGATATGACATA